>KB674369.1:0-20715 GCA_000349165.1 Anopheles christyi | reverse complement strand
AAAAAGAGTTTTCTCCCACAGTTGGCTTCTTGTATTTGTTTCCAATTTGCCGATGTTATCACAAGTGTCAAATTCGATTGAGAGCGTAGCGTATGAACGGCATGCATATATGTAGCTAAGATATTTCCACCTGCTGGCATCAACGGTCTTAAGCAGAGACATAGCCATTCGTTGGAGCATGAATGAGCGTGTAGCAAAACCACTCTTAAAATTTATTTAAACTGGAAAACAATCAGTCATCCGAATGGAAAGCGATTCGGTTGCTTGCTGAGATACACAAACATTGGACAAAGGTCTGTGTATGTATACAAGTGTACTCCAGTTATTTGGTTGATTCACCGGTACGTAAATCAGCATTCCAAGCTGCATCACTTCTGCTAATGAAATTAATTTGGTTAAAAGTTCTCATCTTAGATAGCTGACTATTTCTTGCCCTTGGCTTCCAGCAAGTGGGGTGTTGTGCCAAGGATGACAGTAAATTTCTGTTCGTTTCAATGTCGTATTGCTGCTCATTGCACTTATTCCAACTTTTTGGTTTTTTTTTGCAAGATAATGCAATTTAGTTGGGGTTCATTACGGGGTAGAATATTTGTCAGTATTATTGTGCCCTTTTTGCACACGAAGTGAATTGAGCTTCGGAGTCCGGGGGTGGTAGTCAAAGATGAAAAGTTAGACTTCAATGGGAAAATTGTTTTATCTGCTCCCAAAATTGAATTGCTTCTTTTGCTGGTACCGGACGCCACAGCTCACCCGAGCAGATACAGTCAATCGGTTTGTACCCCAGCAATGTTTCGCTAGAATCTGTTATCAGTTTAGCTTAATTAAGAGAAGCAGTCTTATCGAGATGCGGCCGGTAAAAGTTGTGTTTCCCTGGAAGCTTGTCACGGTCAGTTAGTGCAAATGAAATCATGAAATTCATCTAAAGTGCAAACACAAATAAAGCTGGTTGACGTTCCAGTTAATTTGAAGTATCTGAGTGAGATGAATATATGTATACAGAAAGATAGAGAGAGAAAGAGGGAACGAATGTGGTTAAACACGCTGAACAGGTAATAACATTAACATACTCTCTCACTGTCGGATTTGAAGGCCAATTGTGTAGACCGAGAAATCATGTTTATTTCGTCTATGGGTTAATTATCTTCAAGAGTTTGGTTTTTCCTCTTAAAAATGTGGATATTTCTACGGAAGTTCTCAGTTTCCAGTTTCGGTACAACGGACCAGGCGCCTCCATTGATCTCGATAGTATGAGGTAAACGTATGACCTCGGCGTTCGCACGTGCAACGAGTTGTATCGGTGGGGAAAAGTTTTGCGATGAAAAGTGAGAATGATCGATGCAGCATGAGATGTGGCATCACACGTGATGCAGCATGAGATGCGGCATCACACGTGTAAAGCTCCGAGGTTTTAGAAAAGAAAGTTAGCTACTATCAGTTACTAAACTTGTTCATTTCGATGAATACTCTGCATGATCGGAGTAGGAAAAGAGCGTGATCAAGGTGAAGAGCAATCAACAACAAAAAAAGCGGATAAAAGTTCGTCAATCACGTACTCCGCAAATGTTACTCGCTTTGGAACGACCAGGCGCCTCCAGCAGAAAATAAGCGCTAGTGTGGACTGTAATGCATGCATGAAAACCGCGAAATTATGCCAAAAGAGTGCCACAACCACACAGATGCACACAGACTCGCTGGAACACATGTTTGGCTTACGGAAACCATTCACCATCATTGGCCCGATAAACCGTGTATCGTGGACTGGCTGTTTTGCGTTGTTGAGGTGAGTTTCGTGTGCCGATTTTCGGAATAGGAATACTGTCTTTCTGGTAGAGCTTCCTTTCGCGTTACCTCGTAGTACGCGATATTCTAGTGGAAATAGAAACTCACACAGACTCCGACAACCAAGTATAAATATCGTTGAAAGCTTCCGCATACTCGAGCACCGGTGGTCGAGAATCGTTGAGCCCATGAAACGGCAAACTTATTACGTGCTAAAATATGAAGAAAATACAGTTAAAGATACAGTGCCGCGCCTCATTCGCATCGTTACACGGGATTTGCATTAGTTATGGGGGTAATGAAAGCATAAATTATGGATTTCATCTCCCACGTCAGGACCGTGGGCATGGGTTTTTTTGGGCCCTGTTTGTTTCTCGATGGCTTTCAGGGCTTCTCCCTCGCCAAGATGGCAGTGTGGTGAAAAAGGAAGGATGCGAAATACTTTTGCACCGGTACCACTGGTGCGCTACAAATAAGCATCGAAAAATATACCCTTGCTTCACTAGCGGCTCATACGAGGCGGGCTTGTTTCACAAAACCACTCTTTCGGTATCGCTGCTTTAGAAAAGGATGCTAAATGCATCCGAAGTCGATGGCTTTGGTATGGTGAAGCGCATGGTAAATTGAACATTTTAGGAAGAAGCAAAATTTTACCTCTGCGCTAAATTGAGTTATCCAATCAACACACTCCAGTGTTGTACCACCATACACCTGTGCAAAGTTTGTTGGCATGTGTATGTGTGTTTGTTGCGAATGCCGGCACGTCGAGATCGAATTGAAACTTTCGCGAAGCTGTCTGAAAATGGGTGATGGTTTGGGTGGAATATGTTGCACATGTTTAGACTGTGGCACGGCTAGATCAGTGCCGAAAGGGAAACTTGTTGCAGATCGTGATTCGAGGGCGATGTTCGAAAATGAAGTCTTAAAATGATGTTAAAACTAATAATTAACTTTAAGCAAGGTGCACGAAACGTGGAATGGTTAATAAGTATCTAGACTGCAGTTTTTTTTTATCTGTCACAAGTGTATTTACCACTTTTGAAACAAATGACTTAAAAAGCGTTATGTCAAATCCTTCAAACTATGCACAATTTGTCGTAATGAAAGTTTAAATATCATGCTAGCAGGCGTAGAATTTAAGCTATACATTAATATTAATAATAAGCTAATGTTAGGAATGAATTACTAAAAAAACCGTTTGCTATTTAATTGTGCACTTTGATAAGATATATATCAGCGATTGAAAAGTACTATTGTATGATGCCCCTACCGAAGTTCCTTAATTGTATTTCATCCAATAGTAAGCAATGATTCGGTTTTTTTCTAAATTGATGAAAACTGAAAGCTCGCTTCAATTTTGTCGTCAGGTTTTTGGCTATTGCGGTTCCCACTAGAGGCTGCTACCGTGTTACCGTGAAAAGGATTGAATTGTACAGCTGGAGCAATAGCGGGGGCCTTTTCCGTTTGGGTGGTGATGAGAATTCATTTATCCTCATCACCTCCACTCCGCATCATCACATAGGGTACCACGAACGCCAGAGACAGGAGTTTCAATAAAACGCTAAGAACCGTTCATCCGCATGTGGTAAAGATGGGACGTTTCGTTTTCCCCCTATTTCTCTTATATCCATAGCCACTGAAACGGTGGCAGCTCACCAGTACAAGCAAAGGGACAAAATGGAAACCTAAAATAAATTTAATTTTCATTTTAAGAGCACCGGAAAGTGAAATGGTTCTGGTGGCGTTTTCTTACGTTGCCGGGACGACTTAGCCGCTAGGTTGAATTTCAAAATTGTAAGCTGTCAACGTGGTAGGCCTGCAGCGAAGAAGCTGACCAAAGAAGCTGGAAGGGTTAGTTTCTAACCTGGTTGCAAGAGTTCAGTGGAAAATGTTGGGGATGTGCAGCAATCTGGGAACGATTGGAAAGCTTTGCGACACTCGAAAGCAGTGGCCATAATCTGAGCGAGGTTGATGTTTTCCGGACAGTTCTAAAGTGCTCGTTAAATATGGGGCAGGCGCAAAGGCAACGGGGGAGTCGAATTGAACGTCCGTCGGATGGAAAAGAAAACGAAAATTGTGCTTCATTGCCAAAGCGAGTGACATGCAGCAAATGTGAGCACGGAAGTATGGCCGAGATGGTCGTCTACACAAGATGCAGCGCAACTATCAAAGCAAATGGGGAAACCGGGGCCGTTTCGCCAGCTTTGGTACGGATGGTACCAACTTAAGCTTCGAACGCTGCAGCTGCTGCACTCGACACCGCACACTCGAATATGGGGCTAGAGAGGAGCTCTACGGCAAGGTATTCACAGAATCCTATCTTTCAGGAATAATTGAATTTTAATTGGCTGTTGTCTGAGATTTTAATTAAAATAAAATTCAATTTGAGCCTGCAAAATCGTTCGCTCCTATGAGTTTCAAACATCTTCCCGTAGAGGCCCCTTGATTGCATCGAGGAAACAAAACAGATGACAGTGGATAGTTGGGTGTGTGTGTGTGTATAAAGTAGCAGGAAATAAATTGCTCTATCGGCTCGTT
Source organism: Anopheles christyi (assembly GCA_000349165.1). Classification (NCBI taxonomy): domain Eukaryota; kingdom Metazoa; phylum Arthropoda; class Insecta; order Diptera; family Culicidae; genus Anopheles; species Anopheles christyi. Next base: position 16,398 of record KB674369.1, on the reverse strand, counting down.
AAAAGGTATCGGACTGTCCTGTCTTATTGGAAGGAACGTCCAGCGATAATTTGTACAAGATTAATGTCGGTAACACGTGTTATTTTGCTATGTACCGAAACGTGGATCTCATAAATTAATATACTGTTGAAGCATAGCAAAAAAAAAAAAACACGATATTTCAAATAAACATAGTTTGTAGAATGCAACAGTTTTATAAATTCAACAAACCATTACCTAGTGCTTGCCCACTTTTCACACCTACCAGTTATCGATGCCCTCAAAAGGCGACCGTAAACGTTTCGAGCCATTTTTACACATTACCCTGATAGTATTGACTGAAACACGAACCGGCCCATTAGCGTTAATATGCCGAGCGAGTAAACATTGAGCGGAAGAATAACATACAAAAAAAAAATCGTCCGGATCCTTCATCATACGCCGCGAAACGGGCGATGGCTTCGGGACTTGTCGCGCCGTTGAAAGGGAGCAGCAAGCTGAGCAAATGTGACGGAGGCATGCAATATTAGCATTATCATTACCGTTATTTAATCATTCTTATCAAGAAGCGACAGCAGACGACCGCAAACCATATACCGTGGGCTTGATGGTTGATGGAAGCCCTGATGTCCTGGTACACGCACCTGTCCCGAACGCAACTCGCGCAAGTTGAGGGAGATAGGTCGACAAACGACCACCTCAGCACACATACACTCAGAAACTCACACACACACAGTGGACGTGTCACGTTAACGTGGGTTGATCGGAGTCTTTTAAGGGTATGTGTACGTGTGTGTTTGCGTATACATGCGAAGAGTTACATTAGGGGTGTTATAACAGGGGTGGGATGAAACATCAAATGCCGGCTTGAAAATGCTTTTGAGGCGTCAAGAAGATGAGTAAGTAACAGGATACAAATCATAAATATTTAAAAATAAGCGAACTTGCATTGTGACCTACCATTAAGCATAGCTATTCGTTTTATCAATCCATGGGCGAAAGATAAGTTTTTGTTTCAACGTTTTGTACAACAGAAACTTTTCATTCCAGTCGTGAATTTACGCTAACCCCTTTCGATTCTTAAAGCATCCGAAAGTTTTTCGCTGACCTCACAGGTTTACTTTTCATTGTCGTCTGTCAAAATGTGTCCCCGACTTGCAAGCTAAACGGTGTGCGCAGTATTACGGCCGGACATTCGTCATTCATCTGAGCTAGAGAACATTTTTCGACCTAGCTTACCTTATCCCTTTAAAAATAACCACAGTGCACTCACTGTTGGCTGGTAACATTGTGTACAGGGGCTTCGCGAGGCTAGTAAATGACGTCCAACCCCTCATGTCACCCGTACGGGTCACTGGTTGGACTAAACGGAACCGGAAAATGTCACCCTCGGTCATTTGACTGACCTTAGAGACACTCGCTCTCCACCCCGAAGTGGAGCTAGTGGAAGTGTATGCTTTTTTGTTGCTGTTACATCCCTGCCGCACTCATTACTGCTCCTGCAACTTCAACGTTTTACGCCATTTGTAATTTGCTATAATTTATTCATCATTACAAAGGACATTCTGTGCGCGTTCCGTGCTGTTGGTCGCCGTTGGTCGCTGCTAGGTTGGACGGGATGTGAACGATATGCTTTTTTTGCAGGACGGCGAAGCCACGCGAGTGCACTGCATTGAACGAAAGGGTTAAGGCTGTGTGGAAGTGCGGAAAACCCACAAAATGAAAGTGGACTGAACGACAAACAGAAAGCAGAAAAAAACCCAGCATAGTGTTATGCTTTCCACGGGTAGTTAGCGAGGCGACTTTGCAGCGTTTCGGAAGCGCAAACAAATATCGCATTTGGTGGAACAACGAACCTTGTGTATGTGTGTGGAAAAGGGGAGAATGCTGGACGGATACATGAAGTATAAAGGAGTATTTTGATGCACGGGCGGCAGTGTGGTGGAACTGGCGGGTGCAACCGAGCGCACACACAGTATGCAGTTAATCATAATTTCCTAACATTATTCATCGCGTACCATCGCACACCACACACAGAGGCACACAGCATAAACCGTCGCCAGAACGTCATGTCGTCTTTCGCCTGATCTCCCGTGTCTGAAACGGTGGCACGTTGCTGGAGATGAGTCTTTGAACGGGCGAAGAGGGTATTTTCCCATGAATGTGGCTGTCAGGTCAGGCGCTGCTTCAACGAGTAAAGGCGCGTCCTGGGCGATCTGAGCCATTTTCTTGTTAGTGTCACCGCACGGTCCGGATCGGAAGCACCGCTACAGCTGCAACGTCAACTTCAAACTTCACGTGAAGCTTTCCCAATATGAAACAGGCCTTAGAGATGTCCTCCGTTTGAACTTGCGAGCATGGCTGGCGGGAGCGAAGTAGTTGCAGTTCCATCATCGTCATACTGTGCACCAACGCCAGCGAGTGCGAGCAATCGTGACGGAAAGGGGAGATTGGGTGAATTTATTAAAACTTGTGTATATGACAAGCGCGCACGACTCACTCATGCAGATGCGGATGCATCACCGTGCGGCGACGGCATTCTGGTGCATGTACGGACGCGGTTTTGGTTGATGGACTTTTAGCTCAAATAGAACGGATTAGGGTGGATTCTGTTGGATGATTAACGAAAGATGGAGCCGAGTTGACTCGTCAACTTGCTGGGCTATGTTGGGCAGGGCTTTTTGAAGGGAAATGTAGCGTGCAAGTTAATTTCGACCGTATTATGCTGGTATTCTTTATAAGGCTAGGTTGCAGCTCGGAAAGAGTGCTGGTTACATAAAGCATTAAGATTTATAACGAAAATGGGCATCAACGTCCAGAATATGAACTCGGTACTTAGCTTAGATTGTTTGTTTTTATTCGGAACCGGTAACTGATATGTATGTTTTCTCTCGTGATTTTCAATACCGTGAGATCTTCTAGTAAGTGAATCTTGTTCATCTTTGTAACAAGAACTCTTCCATTTGCCCAGTGTCCGATTTGAAATATGGGATAACCATTTACGTAACACATACTCCAGTCAAGTGCATCTGATTGCTAGCAGTAAAATGGAAAATAATCGAAGATCCTTGAAGTAAGGTCGAGAGGTCATGTTCGTTGCATGTTCTAGGAACAACGCTGCACAATTTATGATTCCCGAGGATTTGTATGAATATTTTAAAATCCTTTCATCCCATTTGGCAACAATATCGGGTGATGCTTGTATTTCGAGCAGTATTATCTTCAACAAGTTTATCCCCCAACACGCTTGCAGTGCTGCGTGTGGGTCGACCTGGAAATGGTTTCCGTTTTGGGAAAGGAACAGCTTTAGGAATTTCTTTGCTTTTCCCTCTTACTCTGTTTCTTTCCTGCTGTTTGCTTTACCCCACCCGCACTAAGAAACGAAAGGCATCTGATGCAATTTCTGCACCATTTCATCGTATCATCATTTTCACGCAATCCGGGTCGTAACGTCTTACGGGTGTGCTGGAGCTGAATTCCTTCCGCGGGGCGGGTCTCCCCTCTGGAAAAATGTCCACATGATTGCACATCCACAGATTCTCTTTCCACATCTGACGTTCTCTGTATATCTTCTATACAGTTCGGTCCACATTATTCTTCACTTGCCTCTGGAGCCGTTTTCGGTGCCTCGTTACGAAGGTGGAGTGGGCGAATGGGTTTCCGTGAGCGCTTTGTGTCCGAAGGCAAGGCATCTGAAGGATCGTTAAAGTTCACTCTGCTGTTCAAACATGTTTCGACGCTGTGGAGCGTGATATATGAAACAGGAAGTGGGTGAACGGTCGGTTAGATTGGAAGAAGTGTGCGTCCGGAGTAGTAATCTATTTATATTTGAACATCGGCAATATCTATACACGAGTGCATATGAATATGGGAGCGTGCCAATACATATTTGAATTCCATGCCCGGGAGGGATCGGGATGTCTAATTCCTTCTTTTTTTTCGAGTAAGGTTACTGCTTCTATCGAGTGACGTCACAGTGGTGTCCTAGTTTATCGTATGGTTGTAGACGAATAAATGAGATGGAGAAGGAAAAGGTCAACTTTAAAGAAGACGTTCTACTGCGTAAACTAAAGAAATATGACAAAAAACGATCAGCTTTTCCACACCTTTGAAGATTTCAATTTAAATTTTGTTTTACCTGTCTATGCAATTTTTTTATTTTTTTTTTAATTTGTTATAACATTTCAGTTACGAATATCTTGCTGACAACATTATTATTGGTTTAATAACTGAATGCATATTTATTGCTTACTAACTCAATGCATACATTTTCTTAATTGGATCTGTTTAAAATGTTTAAGTTTATAAATACAAACAGTAGGTTATATTTCCAACATGAAAGTGCCAAAAAAGTAGGAATTTCTATTACTTTATTATGCGACGCTTGACGCGTTGATGAAAGTTGTGCCAATGGGGAAAATCCTTTTAACGAAATAGATGACTTTCTCAAAGATCTCACTCTTGAAAGGAACAAAGATATCTCAGATGAACTAAATGTGTAGAAAAAAAACCCTCCAAAGACGATGCTTCATATTCCAGTCACTTGTAACATGGTTTACTAGCCCATTTTATAGTTTTCAGCTGATAGTGTAGTTCCATTTGTGGCGCAGCATAAACACCCAGACAGCGTTGCAGATGAAATGCATTTGTTTCTCACTAGCAAAATGTAGAAAAAATGAAAAACCTATCAAACATCAAAAATGTTCTTCGTCTTGGTTCACACAGCAACTATCTTGCATCCACCATGCGTCGACCGTTGCGTTTTCGGAAATTGATATGCCGCCAAAGACAACATCCATCTCGGTATGCCGCATTGAAAATACAAGAACAAGAATGAACACTCCGATGAAAGCACAAAGCTTTTCGCATTTTCGAAGGATCGAAGCGGAGCGGGCAGATCCATCACATGCGCAACCTGTCGAAATATGAAGTTGTCCTTCTTGATCCACAGTGTCTCGGGACGATGCCATTGGTACGACGAGGGTAGGTAATGTTGTTTTCGCAGAAATATTCAACATTTCATCAGCACGGGGGTGTTCCCTGTGGCGCGAAAGCGTGAAACATTTCATAACATCATCAAAATGAATGGGGCGTTGCGCAAGGTAAACCGTGTGGAAAGACGATACGAGCTGCAGATGATCCTGGGGAAAAGGCAGCATGCCACAGTCGCTTCTTGTTTCACTCTACCGCTCTCCTCTCTTTCTCTATCTCTCTCGCTCTCTCTTGTGTGCTTTTTCGTTTACACACTAGGATAATGTACAATACATAACGGTTGTGCTTTCTAGGTGAGTTTAGTGAAAGAAAAGTAAAAAAAAATATTCAAGAAACAACACCCCACAGAGCAGTGGATTGAAGTTTTTCGTCGATAAAAGTGAACCGAAAAGTATGCGGTACGATGTTCGTCCTTCGAACTTCGAACGCTGCTAGAAACAATGGCACCATCGGGAACGGTACTATTTATGAGCATGAGCAGCCCGGGATCTGCCTCCCAATCTGGTTGTGTGACTCCGGTACCGGTGGACCCTCGCAAGGTTCGAAGGTTGAACGGGAGCAAGTTGGTAAAACGCTTCAAATTATGTTAAATTTTATGACCATATCTTCATCCTTCATTGAACCGGGAAAATGGAAGCGGTGAGTATGGGAGGGGTCGCTTTCGATGAGCAAATATCCTTTTTACACACCTGTCCGCCACAAAGTTTCGTTAACATGAGTTTTGAGTTTGTGTGTTGGCTCGGGTGCATGTGAGTGAGAGCAGAATGATAAGCATATCTTTACCGGTGTAATTCACATGGCTGTGATGGGTGGTGGTGGTGGTTGTTCCAGCAAATGCATTCAGTGCCTGGGAACGTCAATCCAGGCCCTTCTCAACATCCGAGTAGAACAGAAAAGTGCGTTCGGATAAAGTTTTGTTCGCACAGCTACGTTAGTGATTTTTTGTTTCTCTCTTGCCTGTAGTTGGTTCTTTCAAAAGACATAAAACGATCGAGTTGGTACTGGTACGGTAGATGTTCACATTCCAACCGGCAACCATGCATCGGGGACGTATTGTACTGGGCAGGCAGACGACGCACATGCTTCCACACATAAGCATATGCTAATGTTATAAGATATTCAATTTCTCCCTGCTGAGCAGTAGCCGACGGTGAAGGTTCTTTTGGTTTCTTAAGAAATTTCGTGCACAATGCATGAAGCATCACACTTGCAGGCTTGCAGACGCCAATGCCTTCCCACGGTGAGGGGGCGCAGGACGGGATCATTTGCATCTCGGTGGTTTTCTTGGTCACTTAGGAGGTCCGGACGATGTTGGATTGTGCATGGATGGTGGCTCATGGTTTTTGTGGGAGGATGGCGTTGTTAAACAGCGCCATCGGGTCTTTGTTTTCGTGTAGTGAAACTGCTGGGGCTATGAGTTTTTCAAGGAGCTTTGAGGGTTTCATTGCGTCTTTGTTTTACAAGCATTAAAAATGGTTAGTTTTGTTAATGCTTCTTGCAAAACGTTGAATGTTCAAAGGTTGAATGGTTGAATTGCAGGAAATGCTGAAAATATTGTCTTCAAAGTTGAAAAAATTTAGTTTATACTGGATAAGGAAATGCCATTAAATGCATTGATCATAGACTACATAATTTGAAAGTTATCCATTATCTCAGCTTGAAAATTGTTTGTGATAACACACTTCCATTTTTAAATTGTTTATGCCAGAGTTTCTGGAAGAATGTGTAAGTATACTTTTAAGTGATTTGTGTAAATTAAGTATTGATGTGAAATCATACCAATTTATAAACTGTATTGGGCTTTATTGCATCAGTAACTAAAAAATCCTGTCGGAGATTTCCAAGCAACTAATTTCATACAGCATGAAGTTAATTGGTTCCATGAGCAATCCCGATACCAGACCCGACGCAATGTTAGCGCTTGGTAAAGCCGTCAATCGTGAGAACCGTCGCAACAGAGAAGCACATAGTCCTAACCTCAAATCTGTCACTTGAGACCATCGGTGCATCATAAGGACAGCTTGATCAAAGTTCGCCGAGTGAAAATTGGATGCCAACGAATCCTTTACCGTTTGCCTCGATCATTGTTCGTATCCAAGCCGTGAGTTTTGCAGGAAGTATTCACATCCTGGAAGAATCAACGGAACGCGCCCGCTCGTGTCGATCTGTTCCGGTTGTCAATGGATAGAAGCATGCACATCAAAATCCACCCGTTAACCATACGGAATGTATGAGTGGGGGAAACTATCAAACTGCGCCACAACCGTGGGGTCTTGTCCTTTGCTATTGACCCTTAAACCACAAGCTCAGTGGCGAGCTTTTGATATTTGCAACCGGAAAGCAAGTACGCTACAAATGTCCAAATTGCGGTGTGTGGATGTGTACATGTGCATATGTGCAGCTTGGTTAGTAAAGAGCTCTGGTGCACGACCAGTATCAACGGTTTGTGTAGATGTGCGAGGAAAAGCGAAGAATGTCACTTTCGTGTCCTCTCAATCACAAGAACACAATTAACTCAGTGGACATAAATTCTGGAACCTCCGGAGCCAATGCGTCAGGCAACGTGCTATTTTCATTTATGATCCGCTTTCGCATCAAGCTTACGTGCTTTCTGGGGCGGGTACTTTCACTCGCCATCGCCATAAGCTGCGGGGGAAGGAAGATGTTTGCCCCTCGCTCATGTTCCACCCGTGTGCCCAACCACGACGGTTTACTTCCGGTCGGCTTTTTGTTAGCATTGCGTGCCGAAGGAAGATTCCATACTGTTTTCCGTACACTCGGCACTAAGAGCCACGACATAAGATGTGCCCTAAGTGGTTTCACTACGGTCGTCTGTACCTTTCTCCCGTCCCTGGCTTGCTTACCTTGATCTCGCCCCAATCATCTCAGAATGCGGCATCTCGCATTTGTACTGGTGGGGCTGGGGCTTTATTTTATTTCTTCATACTTTGCGCACTAAAGCTGGAAGCAACACTGCCACTGTGGATGAGAAAGTGTCCCTGGACACTCGTAGGCTTCTTTGCGTGGTAGGATAGCTAGGAGGCTAAGAGTCTGAGGCCACGGAAGAGATCATAAATTCTCGAGATGAAACGCGCACAAGTACGCGTACGCGGTGGAAACAGATCTTACCGTTTTACGTGCCGGACCGTGTACTTCTCGTTGAGGTGAGCTGGGTTTTTATTGGCGCTTAAGTTTTCATTTTCCTTCAAAGAGCCCGACGCCTCGTAGCTGGACGTAATCGTATGGCCCAGCTGGTTTGTGGTTGAATCCAACGTGATGAACGGTTGGTCAGAAGACAAGCATGGCCAAGTGTCCCGATGCCTGGTACGGAAGTACGGCTCGGCGAGATGAATTTGAATTTCGATGAAATGGAAAGATAATCAGGGGATGGGTGTCATTAAGTTGGAGCAAAAGCTAAATGAGTTCTTATGAGGAGCTAACGTTTTGTCATACGTGGAAAAGGATACTACTGGATAGTAAAGGGAGTAACTGAGCAATTTATATTGTAAGTGAAGCTTTGAAATAATTTTCGAAAAAACATTTATCCACCTTATTATTAGACAGCATATTTAATAGAATACTACTACTACAATTACTATCCCCTATATTTATTTTTGCATTCTTAAAACCAAGTTCTACACAGTATAGAGAATAGTTGGCGGCCATATAATTATTTAGGTTATTGCTTTCTTGTCCTTCTTGGCGTAATTACGGTCATGCTGGCTTTCTACAGACTTAATAGATCATGTAGCCTGATAGTCAGTACGGGACAACCCAGATGAGGATTGCACCAGGTCTGGCCTTTATAGGAGGCGGTCTATCCATTAGATAAACGGACTACTCCATCGCTTAATCGTTTGCATCATTCAACGCTTTACGCTCCATAGTTCTGCTTGCCTTTTTTTTCAACCCATTGCTGAAAACTCCATCTTGACTGAATACATTGCTATGAACTGTAGGGACGTGATCACGCTGAACTTCAGTTTTAGACAAATTTATAAATTTAAAATAATTCATATCTTTCCAATCTTTACATGCATGCTTATGCTTCCGTTTTTCATGTTTTCAATTTCCTCACGATAAGACGCTTATGAAAATGAATGAAACTGGAAGCTCTCATTTATCAAACGAAGATTACCAGAGGTGCAACCCATGTGTTTTTGGCTACGAAGTGGTTTATACAATTTTCATACCAGAAACCAAAAAAAAAAAACATTTCTGAAAACAGAAAAATGGTACGACGTTTATTGCAACACGGCCTACGTGGGCTACACCTTCCGAGCATAATCCATAATAATGTGAAAGTCCTTGAACAAAAACGAGCACAAAACCGAGGTCCTTTGGTGGTACATACACAATAAAACGGAAGGTACGCAGAAAAGCACACTGCTGCTGGAAAGTGCGAGGGAACTCACCAACGCACGGTGATAAAGCGCCTTGCCACCGCACTGTAAAGAACGGTAATCTCTTAAATAATTTGCTGAAATGTGACAGTCTTTACGATGCGACGCGTATGCTTTGGAGGCTGATGTTGGCTGGTGTTGAGGACTGTAGAAGTTGTGGCAAGGTGCGAAAAAATTGGAACCAACATGATTGTGTGCGTGGGTCCAAGAGCAAGCTTGCCGTTTCATACATGTCTATGTAGCGGATTCGCCCGGCAGAGGCTGTTTGCGGTTGTTGAAGCTTTACGTTTCGCCAGTCGTTATCACCCTTGAAAAATTTCACGACCATCGAGTGTACCATGGATCACATTTCGCGTGGAACACAACACAAGCAAAGCACTAGCAAAACAGAGAGATGAAAAAATCATGTACATTTTGTAGAGAGAAAAACAAAATAAAAAGTCAACTGTCCATAAATTGTCGTTGTTTTCTGCTGTCACGGGTAGAACGATGAAACTAAGATCAAAAGGTGAAAGGAAAACAAGTGCTTCGTAAAAGCGAGCAAAGAAACAGTGACAGAGATACTTCATGCTTGAAGGTCGATTAACCCTGAGGACAGCGATGTTAAGTAGGGTTACTGATGATGAACAAACTTATGGTGAGTTTTTCTCTTATGAATGCGAAAGAGTAGTTATGTATTGTTGTTGGTGATATCTTTTAGTTAGTGGTGCTTAATTTCTTTCTGAAACTACAAAAACAAAAAGATTGGGCTCTCGAGGGATAATAATTGAATGGTTTTAATTGTAAACCGCAACCATCAACGGCGTTGCGGCAACACATGGGGCAAATTTATCGAGCTAACGCAATACCTCCATTACGCCAAGGGGTGCAAAACTCAACGCAGACGATATTAGATGGTTTCATTTATTTTAATTTTCGGGACCAAATCCAACCGTCAAATATCATAGTACGCTCGTGGTGCTGAGCCACGCCAAATGACGCTACCACACGATACCGTCAAACAACTAAGCGACTGATGCCAGCGGCTCCTTTTCGAAACGAATTTACCTGATGTTCCGAAGCGGAAGTTTGGTTTGAAGATTCAATGTGGAATTTTTCCACCTTCTTCCGGTTCGACATTATTGCGTGGTGAAAAGTTCTCATGCCGGCAAAACTAGCTTTCTGAATTGAATTGCTAATTTTGAGGCACTTTTGACGCACGGCATCACACTTCGTATGAGTAATGGATTGCAGGCATGATGGGTGCTGGTTAGAAAATGGGGGAAAATGAAATCAAAAAGGGACCAGGAACGAGTGTTTGTGTGTGCACGTTTTGAATGAAGCGGTGCGTGAGGCGTGCGTTTGATTAGTTTTGGCAGTTTTGGTCTTTTTGGCTAATTGATCGACGCGCAATCTTCGTGGTCCGCCCCTGCCCACCCCGTGGGGAACGGTTTTGGTGCTTAATTTATGCTTTTCCATCGACCTGCCTTCACTTTCACCGTCCATGGCCATGAGGGTTGTGCATAATTAATTGTGGTGATATTTTCATCCGATATTCTACATTCCAAGAAGTTTCTCAAAAGAACGAACATTTGTTTAGACAAAAAAAGCGTTTATGCCATGGAATGAATTCATTTGTATAAAACAAAAAAGATTATTATACCAATAATCAAACAAAAAATGTCTAACTGTAAAAACAACATACGCCCTACTAACAAACACGAAAGATAATAAAAAAATGAAGTTGATTTTTTAGCTCGAATGGAATTTATATTTGAAAAAGATGCGTAATGGAAAAGAAATGATAAATTATGTCCGATTGCAGGAAAATAGTTAAAAGACAGCATAATATCGATTATTTATAAGAAAATGGTCAACAATAGCGACTGCAAGTTGTTTTATTAGTTTTTATTGAATTTACTTTATTTCATCTGCTGGACAAAGTGTAGTTGTGTTTCTCTTCTCTGTTACTCAGTAATGGATTTGTTCTCTTTGTTTGTTTTTGTGTTAGTGTTTAATGTATGATTTGTGGTATTTGTTTATCCTTTTGACCAATATTTTCTCCTTCTTACCTTTATCCCGTTACTGCATTCATTCTGGTCTGGAATAAAGAGTTACTGTACCTCGTTTTACTGTGTTTTGTTTTTTTCGGCATTCATCATTCTATTGTTGCGCTGTTTTGGCATTGCAATATGATTTGCATGAATGCTGTTGATAGTGAACCAATAATCCCAGAGAAGTTAACCTGTATAAGATTTCTTTTACACGCTGACTTGACTGCACTCCACCATCATTACTTTGAGCTTGTGTTGGTTATCTGCTGGGATTGGTTTTTTTCTTAGTCTCTACACCTGTGCATTAGTTGTGTGCGAATATCATTGAAGAACGTTCGAGCTCGAACGAAACAGAGAGTGTACAGAGCCTGTTTTGTGGTTGCCTTTGCCATATGCTTCCTCCTTTGTCGGGTTATCATAATGGTCATGAAAATATTTCCTTTTTTACCTTCCTTTTCCCGGGTTGGGTAAAGACAAAGCCTTCGCATTAGTTTAACATATCTCGTTTTGTTGGTTTTTGTTTGAATAAACTATTCGACACATTCGTTAAGCTTTGCAAATATACGCAGAGTTAATATTTTCGATTCTGATCTTACAGGAGCAGTACGTATCTATCATCGCACATAGCCTTTCCCTCACGTCCTTACTTTGCTAGTATACCTGGCCTGGGTGGTATGTGAGTGAGTGTGTAGATATATACAAAAAGTGCATCTAGAAGTTCACCAGCCTATCATTCGGCTCAGTGTTTGCTACATGTGTGTTTCTTTTTTACGTTACGCTTTGTTTTTTATACCTCTTCAAACATGTGTGCTTGTGTTTTTTTTATCTCACACATCTTGGAACCATCTTTTGTTTTTTCGCTTTATTTAAATAGGTATCATAAAAAGTATAAGTCATCATATAAAGAGTTTACTTTTATATCATTTTACTCATTTAGGTTTGCTGCTTTTCCCTTCTCTCTAGTTTTTTGTATGTGTTTTGCTTAGATCAACTGCTGTATCGTTTACTGCACTGATTTCTTCCACAGACGCCTGATGCCCCCATACATAGTATGATTTCATTCCTCCACATATAGTGGAAAATGAAATGCCCTTTGTTTGGCGAAAAGTAGCGAGATTGTTAGGGTGGGGAAGGACTAATCCATCGATTTTTTTATCGCACGATCTATTCTAGCTCCACGTGATTGAGTCTTATTTTCTTCCATGAATCTCGTTGTATGCTAGGGTGATGAATGGTGACACAGTATGATTCGGCTAACATGATTCTTCCATCTCTTTACACATACTAAATACATTCAGGAGTATCTGAGTTTAAGAAATACGCATTCTCTTCCACCTATTTGGTTTGGGTGGCTTATTCTACACGGGAAACAGAAGCACAGCAGGAGCACATTTTGCCTAGAAGTTCGAGAGCAAAGGCAGGTGCTAGATTAATGTCCTTGCCGGCCTTTCTTTGTTTTTGCTATTACTCTAAACATTTACATTTATTAGCATGGCAAACTGCACGCAGCAGGAAAAAGACGCGACAGTCACGATCGAACCGTTGAGCTGAGAGAGCTGAGAGTGTAAATGAATCCGTTTTCTGTCCCCTTTACCGATCAGAGATTCACATTCTGTGCCGGAATATCAAAACAGGAAGGTGTTGTCGATCTGCTCTGATTGCACAGTTTGAGTGCCAACTACATAACCTGCTATAACTTGTTTGCATTTACTAAGAAAATAATTAAAACACATTCTCATTCATCAAGGGGTAAATAACTTGTCTTTCACAAATAGTAACAATACCTCTCTGGGGTTTCCCACCTATGGAATGGGCGATGGTCAAGCATGATCAACACAGACAGGATACACATCTAAGGCGCTAGCAAATGTACAGAAACAGGTAGTAAGGGTACGGTGATAAAGGGTGTTGCTTACAACAAATTCATTTGTTCACATTTTCCTAAGTATTTTTTTACTTTTTGCGTTCGCTCATATAAGAAGTTGATCGTTCTTTAGCACTGTTTTGCTTTACTTGAATAAACAGCTTTCCCTTACTTCTTGGACCATTTTCCAGGCTCGTGGATATGACACACATTTCCGACGGGTTGTTGTTTCCGTCCATTGGAAAAGTTCTTTCATGGCCCTTAGTTCTGGTCCGGCTTCGGTCGAAATATGGAACATATTCTGTACCACATTCATATCTATATTTACAATAAGTGTTCTCTACATGGCGGTTTATGTGTTATACCTAACATATAACAAACCATGTAAGATAAACTCAGTCGTATGCGGAAACAAACGATACACACTTTATTTTGCGCTATCGGTCAGGATGCAAAACCGAACAAATACTTTACAAACAGTTTTTTGACCCATTCCTTCTTTCTCTCTCACTGTCTCTGGCTCTCTCTATTTCTCTCTCCAGCAAGCAAATGGCATACCATAATCGTCGCTGAACTGCATCCTTCAGCCAAAACTTTGCGTAAAGAAGCATTAGCCCATTCTCCGATGCCAGCTGAGGATCGGGATTTGGCAGTTGCATTTTGGAGCTGCGGTTGCCCAAAGAAAACGAGGCAGGTTTCCAGAAGGGACTTGAAAAGTTTTCTTCACCAAATACGAACGCGACGATGATGTGCATGATGAGATGCAAGCAGATGATGTTTTTCCTTGATCGCCTCGACAGTGGACGCCTTTCCTTGATTGGTGGTTTGAGCAAGTGTGTAAAAAACATCGGTGGTAACGCTCAGCCATAAAATTCAATGCTCTGACCACCCTTTTAGGCTCCGTTTATGTGAGGCAAGCAAATTAAACCTCAGCAGGCTGCGGATTAGAAGTGGATGAAGTTTTGTCAGAATTTCTTCCTTATTTAGGGGTGTTTTTCAGTTTCCTTCACATCTTTCTTTGTTTGCTGTTCAGCGTAAATAGAGCACCACTCGAGGGAGCTGTTGCTTGCCTGACGCGGGCCAGTTGAATGTTGGCGAAACTTTCGGTTCGCTCATGCCAGACGCCGCTTGAAGTCCTACAGCGTCCGCTCTAATCAATGTGGGCCTGAAGATAAACTTTCACAGCATAAAGAAAACCGCAACGGCACAGGGAAGTCAATCCCGTACGGCTGTCTTGTATCTTGGTTTAGCCGAAACATACACTCACACTAACTCTTTCACTACTGGTCAGGCCTGTTGCTTGATAGCTCGTACAATCGGGTAGCGTAGCGATTTGAACTGTCTAGGATGCTGTCGGAAACGAGGGTTACGAGTACATGTACAACCATTCGACCTATCAACCATGCGAATTTGGCCTCATCAAAGGGTGGAAGCGGCAAGAACAAAGCGCTGCCGAAAACAACTTTACTCCGTGACGCTTGCAGTGCGGGCCGGAACATTAGATGGTTTGCAAAGAAATGTTGGAGAAGTTTTGTGCTGCCGAGCTTAGTTGTGTTGGATGGTGCTTTCTGTTTGACTTCCAGATAAGTGTGTGAGCTTCAGCGAATTCATTTGGGACCTCAGGATGCGAACAGCTGCCAACCAACGTCTAGCAAGCTGCCGGATATGTATTATTGGGCTTATAGCCAGAAGGGATGAGTTCATGATAGAAATGAAAGCTCATGTTCTGGACATTAATGGAATAAGATATTTGAAATTATTTTGACGCTTTTGACAAGATACTTTTGGATTCAACACCTTTGAATGGTGTTTACAGATTTATATCTCTTCCAGATTGGGTTCCGTATTGATTGACTCACGATGAAAAAGGTTAAGAATATACAGCCAGTGGCTTTAAATCCGTCCAAAGGAGAAACAGTTTAAAAAGGACATCCCAGAGAAAAACAAAATTTTCACCGATTTGTTTTTACGAGCACAAGTGCCGCACTGTCATAAAGTTCCACTTTAACCAATTATATCGTTGGCCGTCCGCCTCTTGAATTAGTCCGTTCGGTTGGTTATTTCCATACCAGTGCCATAAAAAATAAGTCCCCAGCATGCTGGAGTCATACTGCAGCACAGCTGGGTACAGCTCTCTGTTCGTAGGGAATGGTCGTTAGTACTGCCCAACCAGTTTGGGGTCCGATTTGCAACAAACGAATAGTAGTTGAGGTTCGTTTCAAAATTTAATTACAAAAACCACCCCAATCATCGGGAGGATAGCGCGGTTTTGACGTAAGAGGAATGTATATTTAGGCAGAAGTATCCTGTTGGGGTAAATTGCTACGCCGATTGCGTTACCTCACGCCTTCGAATATGGTACTATTGTATGGACATAATTGCATTTTACACACCTTTAATTGTCGGTTACTAAATATGTTTTAGCTCCAAACTGAGCTGACAAAAACAAGCTCGAAAAGGAAAGCAAGATATTGATTACTATTTCCATATTCATAAGTTCATAATGGGATGCATCCACTAATGGATATCACGAGCGACTAGTTTTTGCTGAAAAGCATTTTAAATGTCATATGAAGCATCGTTACAATGAAAATTCCTGACGTAGGGCAGCGGATTGTATGCATATATGCAATGGAGAAATGATTAGGAATTATGTCACCATATAATGGTATGCATAACCTTTAATTGAGCATCCAAATGTATGCAATGTTTTGACTCATTTCGCACCGCGCTCGCTAAAAATTTTATGTAGCTCGACTCAAAATATCAATAGTCATTTTGGTCCTAACGAGCTTTAAGTAATCGCATCTAGTACTGATGGCGCGTCCTTTGTTATGTCAATGTGGTTCACGATGCGTAATGTAAGCATTGAATTATCGATCATGTTGGAAAGCACGGAACCAGCTTTGTGTGGCAGCTATGATTAAAAACAAAAAAAAAAACCAGCCCATTTACCATATCCCAGGACCCCACTTGATAGAGCGCACACAACGGGAGTGTGATTTCAATTAAATTAATTTAATTTTTGCTCCTTACTTTTGTTCATCGTGGCAATGGCTGCTTGATTTGTTGTTTTCTCATTTTTCTCATTCCCCCCAACTGATCATTCTGTCTCCTCGTTATTCAT
>KB674358.1:6850-23823 GCA_000349165.1 Anopheles christyi | reverse complement strand
AAACCGGTTCATTACAGCATTAAATAGTAGCCGAAGCTTATTAATGTCTCAAAAGTACGCGTTATTCATATCACAGTAACTTTTCCCGCAAAATCGCCCAAATGTTCGTTCGATCGAGGTAACTTTCAGTCGCACTCTGCTATTGATTCCCTTTCCTACATGAACGAGCACACAAGCTGGCATGTGTGATGTAAATGTGTGCTTTCCAACCTATATCTTTACATTTGCTTGCTGTGGCGCGTGCTGTCCCAAGGTGCTTTAATCGTCACCTGTCCCTGAATTCATAATTGTTATTGAATGTGGTACGGCGGATCAGTCAAATCCCAAAACAAATGCGCCGCGTAACTGAGTGTATAAACAACAACCCGCATCCCACAGCTAACCCTACTTCTGTTCTGCGTATTGATTGTTTGGTCCGCGCCATTTTTTTTTTTCCATCCGCTGCAGCAACACGCTTGCGCAAAACGGTTGACCATGCTTCACTGAAGATTAATTACCGCGTCATAGTAGAATGATTCTCTCGCCACGAATGAATTGGCTGTCGGAGAAGCGATTGCCTACGATAGGTTTTGCAGAGAGGCCCGTAAAACAAAACAAAAAACAAAAAAGCAACGCCACCCATTATCCATCGCTTACATCATCATGCCCCCGCGGCACCAAACGTTGTCCCAACAATGGGGGAGTGAGCTTTTTTTTTGTGCTTTTGAATACATGTAACGCTAACAATGTGGGTCACGGGATGAAAAGAAATTAAACAATAAAGCATGTTTGCCGCAATGTCGTTAAAAACAACAACAATAAAATCATGCTCCTAACAAAACCTTAGTAATCCATTCGGAAGCTGACGGAAAAGGAAAGAAACATTTTGCGCGATTTGTGGTTATGTTTTTTGAGACGTGCTGGCAAATCGTGTATGTTACGTTGCAACTGTTCACTAAGTTGCTAAAGTTTCATCCCTATTTCGTGTACGTAATAAATCGATGCCAAATCCACCAAGTAACTTCTCCTAGTAGCTTAGTAGTATTTGTTGTTGTGTGTTTTTCTTATGTGTAATTTTTCTTCAACTTAAGCAAGAGGCAAATATGGTAAGTGTACGTAAAGGTAATGTATATATATATATATATTTTTGTTTTGTTTTGCTATCTTTTTGTGATTAGTTCCAGTGGTCGAGTGTTTGAGAATAGTGGAAATGGTTGGAGAGTCGGAGAAACGAATACTACTAGAGTGTTGTGACGCGCACTAAATGCACAATGGTCACACTAACGTTAGTGTCTGCTGCCTACGCTAAAATACTGCTACCCTAATATAGACTATTTTACATTCACTTTCAATATCATCGCACCAAACCCCGGGTCGTCTTGTAACAGTTTAATATATGCGCGCGCGCACTCGATGGCGTAATATCAAAGGGCGCATTCCTGCCGTTTGCATGAGGGTGAGAGTAGTAGACGGCACTGTCCTGTCCTGTTCGTACTCTTTGCTCTTTCCCTCCCTCACACCTAGAAAGCGTCAATCAATGCTTAAGCCTACTACTAATCGTGTTTTCGTAGAATTTATAATGACAGTTACTCATTACCGGGTTTTGCCGTATTTCTAACCCTGTTTGTTGCTGCTGTTGTTGTTGTTGTTGTTGTTGTGTCTGATGTTATTGTTTTGCAACAATCCGGCTAAGGGTGTCCACTTCGAAGGAAATCTTGGTCGGTTTGGTTTGGTGCCGTGAGTGAAGTGTGTCAGGAGGAAAGAAGGAGAGAGAACACCGAGGAATTGTCAACTGATGCTGTCCACTAGTAGTAGGCGCTCTTAGGCGTCCTGGGGGAGGGGAGGGAGTGCGTCATCCTTTATGATTTGTATAGTAATTTGTCTTCACAAAGCCAACAGTGTCTCCAAGTGGTATTAAGTAATGTTTATAGCTAGTTTTGTTTTACACTTTTGTTGTTGTTGTTGTTGCTGTTGTTCGGATAACTTCCCTCTCTCGACTACTCCATCGCTTTGTTTGTGTTTGCTGTTTGGGGGTTCTCTAGCTTTAGTCTCCGTCTTCCTTATCAAAAAGCCCTAGCTAGTAAACCTCACTAACTGGAGCTTATATTCCACGCGTCACATGCGGCCCGGATATGTTCGAGCAACTTCAAGATTTTCGTTGTCACTTTCTACTCTCGGACGTGTGTTATAATTAAACTTGGCCTTATACTATCGAAGGGAGTGTTTTCAGTACTCTCGCCGTGTCCGTTGTTTTGTGTTTATCCTGTTTTTTTTCACTCACTTTGCCTCTCACTCTTAATAGTTCCTATAGGGTAAGACGTCCTGAACTGACGTCCAAGTTAAAAAAAAAATGCAACGACCTTTCTACAATTCATGTAAAATCAGTTCCCACAGTGCAAACTGAACGACACTAAAACAGTTTAAAACTTATTCCGAAACTTACAACTGAAGTTAAAAAATTGAATCAAATCAGTTTAAAAGCTAGTTTAAAAAAAAACGCACAAGAAAAGAAACAACAACTATTCACATTTAAAATAGTTTCGCACTTAAGGCAAGCTAATTTAGACGACATTGTACCTCTTCATTGGTCACTCTGATTTTTTGCATCAAATACAAGCTGCAGTTTAAATAGAAAACAAACAAAAGCAAAGACATACTCTTTGCCTCGAATCTCGAAATGCGATAAAGCTGCATGCCCCTTCGTCCAATAGGCGTGCTTTGTTGTTGTTAAGGGAAGGTAGTTAAAAAGACTAGCATGGTACATCATGTAGTGCCAGGCAGACAAACACATGCCACAGTGGTCCTTCCGCTCGTAGGTTGTGCACATCGGTTCAACACAAAACTATGACGTTTTAAAACATTTAACTGGGTAGAATGTGCAATAAATAATAGCTCTCGTTTGTGACGCTTAAACAGCTTCGGGTATTAAAGCGTTAGGTGGTTGTACTTCGGGGGAAGTGATGCAACACCATGGTTTGAAAAACAAAAAATTGTACACAGTTTGGTTTTAAAATATCAGCAGTACCGGCAATTAACCTAAAATATTTGCTCTGACAGGTAACGTGTGGTTTTGTGCTTTTCCCGTTTGCTGTTTGGGAGAAGATTGCCTCCTCGCGTCCCATTTCTCCGGAGCCCGTTCGTGCGTGGAGATACATGCGTGAGTAACATAAGTAATAAAAAAAAGGTAAAAACATGCATCCCCCGCAAAACAAACTGGCATTCGTTTTTTATGTTTTTTTTCCTTAAACGGTAATTTCCGAACAGACTCGGATCATTGACATACGCACAACCGAGTTCCGTGCATGGGTACACTGACAGATTTGCTAGTTGCAATAGACGATGCGTAGAGTGGGGTTTTTTTTTCGGTAGTAGCTGTCAACAAGGAAATGCAAAGTTAAACCAAACCGACTAACCGGAATTAGAGGGTGGAAGTGTCCACCACAACAACGAAACACAAAACACAGAGTTAGTAAAATGGGGGAAAAACACCAAAAACACACATACACACACAGATAAGTAAAACGATCATTGGACGTGCCCCGCCCGATAATACAAAACATTGCAAGGATTGATCATTGAGGGTGTGTTTGGAAATGTAATTCGCATCTTAACACCGATGAAAAATGAAAGGTACATTGAGTTTTCTAGCTCCTGGGAGGGTTATCCTATGGCATCATTCATTAGTTACTGCTCGCAGAATGGCGATATGAGTAGTGTTTCAGTAGAGTATTGATTAGTTTTTTTTTTTTTTTGGAAAACAAACAGTGTGAAAACAAAACCGACAAAAGGTGCAAAGTAGATTAGAAAAGTGTGAGAAAGTGGAATTGGAAAACAATAATACGCAAGTTTTTACTAATAAAATTCCGTTCCGATGGTTCCGAATAAACACGCCATCTTGTTTTGTTTTTGCTGTGTGTTACGCTTGCGGTTTTGGCATATCCCTTGCTGGGATTTTTAAGGTTAATTTCATTCTTAGGATTTATCGCTACCGACAACTCCTCAATATTTAGCACACACACACACTCACACACATACACACAGAATCACAAACATACACCACATTTAGATAAGTGCTACACCGAACGAAAATTGTGTAGATATATGCTATATATATATATATAATATATTCCCAAAGGGGTTTTTAAAGTGTTGCACCACGGTTCTCATTTCAACTGCAAACTGTATCGCACGTCCAAGCACGCGCGCGCGCACGCCCGCTCTATATGACCATCTGTGTTGAGAGAGATAGAGAGAGAGAGAGCTACCACATCCTGTGCCGTGTGCCGAAGTCTGCGCCCATGGCGCACAATCCGCACATGCCTGTTCGCTCGCTCGATCGTTCGCTCTCTCTCTTCTGCTCGCGCGCTCTCGCTCTCTCTCTGCTTAACTAACCTCAGCCGTGCGGCGCAAGAAGTAAGCTGCGGACGACGGTGCGACACTGTCGCTGACGAGCTGTTCGGCTGTACCGAGCGGTCCAATGCCGCTTTCCGCAGACTGTCTGCTGAGTTCGCCACCGTCGCCGAGTATTTCTCGGTCGAGATGTTCCGCCTCGAGGGCGACCGGATCGGCGTCGCTCGTTAGCTGGCGTGTCAGCTCATCGTTATCCAGCTCCGGCCGGTAGACGGGCGAGAACTGGCGATCCTGCCGTTCGCCCGAAATTTCGCGCTTCACAAAGTCGGGCCGCAGGATGGGCGACAGCGGTATGCTGTACTTGTCGTTTTTGCTCTCGATCTTGAGCTCGTGCGAGTTTGCGTCCGGCAGGTTGACCGGCAGCACGTACTTGATGTTGAAGTCTATCTTAGTAATCGGTGCGGGCGTTGTCGTGGTGGTGGTCGTGGTAGTTGTAGTAGTCTCGGTAGTCGTTGTGGTCGGTACCCGCTGTGTGGAGGATTTGGAGCTGACCGTTCTCGGTAGCGGTACTACCGGTATGTCTTTGGACTTTCTGTAAGAGGGCGACCCGCTGACCTGGGCACCGTCCGGTGCGCTCAGGTTCGGACGGAGCGAAAGTGACGAGACGTATTTCCGATTGTTCGTGTAGTGGCGTGTGGCTTTGGTCGTCGTTTGAATTGGTACCGGTTCAGTTGGGAATGGTTCGGTGGTGGCCGCCACCCGCTCATTGTCAGCTTCGGCGGAGCTGTCCCTACTGTACGCAAAGTCGACGCGCGATGCAGTAAGGACCGGTTCCGGGCGCTTGGTGTACTTTTTCTTGCTCTCCTTGCTCGGTAGCACCAGCGACGACTGGACGCGGTCGACTACCGTGCTACTGTCGGATGGTTGGTCCGGCGCACCCGTCGTCGTCAGTACCTCCGGAGCTGAAGATGAGCTGGTGGTGGTGGTTGTGGAGGTAGTAGTGGTTGGTGCTGTTGTTGTTGTTGTTGTTGTTGTGGTTGCTGGTGTCGTCGAGGTCGTCTTGAGGGTCGTCGTTTCACTCGAGGGCTCTTGGAACGAGAACTCGGCCGGCAGCGTGTACTTGTGCACGATCTCGCGCTGCGTCGAGGAGGACACGACTGGCGTAGTACGGGCAGTACTGCTACTGCGCAGTGTCGTATCTTCTGCCTCCACAGTGTTGGTAGTGGTGGTGGTGGTTTGCTCTTCTGCCGCACCGTAGTAGTCTGTCGTCTGTTGTGCTTTGTAACCGTTACCCTTCTGTCTGTCACCTCCGCTGCCCGACTCCGAATCCGTCTCGTCCATAAAGTCCATCGGCCGGAAGCTAGTTACCTGTACGTAGCGATCGGTTTCGGCGGCTAGTTGCGTCACTGCCGACAGCTCGTCATCTGAAGCACCGGTAGCGGAGCTGAAATCTACACTCGAAATACGCTCGATTTCCGGATACGGTGCGACGGTTTGCATATCCATCGGACCTTCGTCAACCTGCGGCGGCAGCTCGGTGGTGGGAAAACCGCCACCCTTCTCCGGATCGAACAGCCCTTCCAGCGGTATGGTGGACGTTTCCACCGTAAACACACTGTTCGACGATAGGACCATCGGGCGACCACGGCCATTCTCCGACTCGTCATCGTCTACCCGCTCCGTTACTGGTGCCGGTCCACCGCCACCGAGCGTTGTGGTCGTGTAGCTGCTGCTGCTAGTGCTACTAGTACCACCGCCGGTGCGATTGTTCGCCCGGTTTGGCTCGACCAGCCGGATGATGATCTTGCGATTGATCTCGCCCAGCTTCTGCATGACGGGCAGCTCGTCCGGATTGCTCGTGTTCTTCGTGTAGATCTCGACCACCCGGTGTATCTTGACCAGCTTGTCCGTGCGGTTTGCCGCCGGCAGCTCGATCTCCTGCTCCTCGGTACGGTAGATCTCGGTCGAGGACGGTACCGACTCGTTCTCCTTGTCGATCGAGAACACGTGGTACAGCGTGGTCGGCTTCACGGTGGTCGTCGACGTTCTACTACGGTCCTGCAATACATTGACATCATCAATATCGATATTATCATTAATCGTGTAGATCGTGTCGGCCGTATTCAGTGTCGTGTAGTGAGTCTCATCGGACGCGGTGTAGTATTCGGTGGTGGTTCTGAATGTGTTGACTGTATCCTCGTACGAGGTAGTGTTTTCGGCCTCGCTCACTGTCTCTAGTAGCCAGCTGGAGCCGGTTGTTGTTGTTGTTGTTGTTGGTGGTGTTGATGTTGGTGATGGTGGTGATGTTGGTGATGAGGATGGCGTTAGCTCATCCGCACCATTGCTGTTACTGTTGCTAGCGTTTGCGGACACGGTAAAAGCGGTCGTTGCCTCGTAAGCCTGTTTCGTATCGTCGGTTGTATCATCGACCACCGGCAGTGTAGTTTCCTTGTTCGTTTGTGGTGTCGTCTGTGGTATACCCTCGGCGGTGGGTTCTTTCGTTGTTAGTAAGAGCACGGCCGGAAGCGTTACATTCCTACCACCCGACGTGGCCGGCACGCTTACGGAGGTAAAGTTGCGCCGACCGCCGGTCGGTTTGCGCGGCTGATAGCGACGGGTCGCGGACCCTGGCCCCTGCTCCAGCTCGTTCACCGTCGAGGCAACCAGCACCCGTTCGCCACCCTCGGCATCGGTGCGACTACCTTGCGAAGGCGTCGTAGAACGCAGCCGTCCGAACGTAGGCCGGGTGCGGGTTGTCGGGGTAAAGCGTGGCCGGGGCGTAGTGACACTGCCTGCCACCGGTACACCCAACTCACCACCCAGTACGGTACCGTTCTGTGCCGTCGGCTTATACCCACCAACGTTGCCAAATGGACGGCGTGTGCGCGTCGTAAAGGTGCGCTGCGTGGTGGACGATGCCGAACCTTCGCCATTGCCCGACGGTTGGTTGTTCTTGAAGATGAACCGATTGCTACCGGAGCTGGGCTGTACGCGGGTTGGTGTTGGGCCAACGCGCGAACCAGGTCGACGGACACCACCGAACGTGGGCTCGGGCCGTGGCCTTTCTGTCTCAGCCTCGGCCGGTATCAAACTATTGCTCGCATCATTACCAAGCTGGCCAAACAGTCGCTTACCCTGCCGTTGAATCTCATTGTCGCCCTCGTTCTCTTCACCACTGTAGCGTTGCTCTTCCGACGAGCTGAATCGATCGTCCAGCGTCGTTCGGTCGGTAGCATCTGCCCCGTTTGCCGTTGGCGCCGTAGTCGTGCTGGTCGTGGTCGTAGTACGCACAAAGATATTCGGTCGCTTGGGTAACAGCACCGAGGTACGGTTGATGGACTTTTGCTCTGCCGGTTTTGCGGCCACTGTCGCTTTGTCGAACGAATTTTCAAACGCCTGTGGCCGAGCGGGCCTGTTCAGTGAGTATGCCGGACGGCGTCTTGTTGGGCGTGCTGACGGCAGTGCCGAATCATCGCCACTAACATTCTCATTCACTGGCGCCACCGTTGTCGTGGTCGTGCGGCTACCAAGCTGCAGTGGTTTACGTTTGCGCGACGGTACGAATGGTGAGGGACCGGCTGCAACGGTACTGTCGGCCGTGTCGGCCGGCGTACCGAGTAACGATTCTTCCGTGGTCGTCGATAGCCGTCCACTGCGAGCTAGCGAGAATGATGGCCGATTGCGACGTGTCGGTACAAACTTCTTGATCGGTTCCGTTGGTTCCGGTGCCTCGGTTGTGACAAACTTGCCAGTAAACTTGCGTCTCGTTGCACCGGCACCAAATACTCGGGTCGAGCTACGGTTCGGGATTGATTCGGACTCGATCTGCTGGCTATCATTTGGACGCTGCTGGACAGGGCTGGACTGCTTCGACTGTGATGTCAGTCCACCCGACACTAGATTGGAGCTCGGATTTGGCTCGGTTACGGACACGGTCAGTGTGGACAGTGTTTCCGTTGCAGCATCCTCCCCCTCCTCCTCCTCATCCCTCTCCTCCTCCATCTCGTCCGGAGTGTCGCTGTTGCGTAGGTTCGGCAGGTTGAGCAGATTGTCACTGTTGAGCAGATCGTACCCGCCGGGCGCTATTTCATTCGACGTGTCCGTAATAACAGTGGTAAAGTCAGAGTTGGCCACATTACTGTCCGGGAACGTCGGTTCCACGGTGTACGACTCGGTGGAGGTCGTCGTCGTGGTAGAGACCGGTCTTAGCAATCGATTGCCCGGCAGACGCTGTCGGCGTTGTTCCGTGTTGAAGGATGTGCGCGCTCTCGGTACGAGGGTTTCTTCCGTCGTAGTTGACGTGGGTGCCGTGGTCGTACGACGACGATTTGCCCGTTGACGCTTGGTAGTGGAAATACCTGTCGCCCGCTCCGTCACCTCATTGCCGAGTGGTTCCTCGGTCGAAGCGAACCGTGATGCGAACAAACCCTCCGTTTGCCTTCTGGGTGCAAATGGTCGGCGAGAGGTTGCTCTCGTTGCCGTTTCCTGCTCGGAAGCGGTAGAACCCGTGCTAGCATCCAGCGTCGTCCGTAACCGTGCCGGTCTGGTTGGACGTGTGCGCCCTGGGATGAACGTTTTGTTCGTGTTGACCTCCGAAACGACCACGTTTAGCGTTGTGTCGACGGATTCGGTCGTGCTACTCGTCGCACTGTACCGATCGCGCAAGCTGGAAGATGCCAGCTTTCTTGGCTGCGGCGTGGTCGTATCGACCTCAGCCACGTTCACATTGTACAGGGTGATAATCTCGTTCAGCAGTCGACCATCGGTTGCGTCCTCGGCAAACGGTTGGTTCGGCTGCTCGGTTGACATATCGTTTAGGCTCTCTGCCAGCACGCTGTTCACTCCGCTGTCCACGTTTTCCGACCGTCCGAATGGACGTCCGCGGAAGGTGGACCGGGCCGATGCCAACGTGGTCGACAATTCCGGCACCATCGGCTGCACGGTCGGGAAGGTGGTAGGGCTTGGCGTACCGCTTACTAGCTCATTCCGGCTGCTAAACCCGTACCGCAGTGCAGTACCAAGCGTGAGCAGAATGCGCTCCTGCGTCATAAACGGATCTTCCGCAATGCGGGTGTATGACTTTATTTCGGGCGTGACACTATCGTACGACTCGGTCTCAATGCGAGGCTCCTCGGTCGTCGTTGTTGACGACGATACTGTGCCGTCGCCCGTTCGTCGCCCACTGTACAGGCTGAAGTTAACGCGCCGTAGCGACCCACGGTCGGAGGCCGTGGTGAGCGGCTCTACCGTTGGTGGCGTGCTGGGCGGTAGACTGGCTGTGGTAGTGCTGCGTCCGATTGCGAACCGATTGGCGGCTAGCTCTCCCCCGGTAGATGGTCTCGAGCGGCGGCGTGCGGTTTGCGTGGCGGGGGCGGCGGTGGTGGTGCTAACAAACGATTCAGACGACCGCTCCCGCTCCCGGGGCGGTGCGTCGTACGACAGGGGCGTTGAGCGAGGGGAGGCCGGTGCTTCGGGTGCGTTACGGAACCGGACCCGTCCACGGTTACCGCGCACGGTTGCCCGAGTCGCCGGCTGCTCAACGCCACCCTGTCTGTTACCCTCCTGCAGCTCGGCACTCTCGGGCGTCGCGCTGCCGACCCTACGCTGCCGGCTGGCTGAAAGATCAAATCTCTGGGCATTGGAAAAACTCACCTTTACCGAACGGAGTGTCGTCGACTCTTGCTCTGGTGCGGCAGTGGTCGCTAAGCTGTTCGCAGTGTCGGGCAGGCGCGTCGGCCGTGTGCGCCGGGCGCCCGCTGCGAAGGGACGTGGCGCTGCCCGGATCGGTGCAACGCCAACAGCCCCCGGCCCAACTTTCCGACTAGGGTTAGTGACAGGTTCTAGTGTGGTAGCGGATGTGGTGGTGGTGGTAGTAGTAGTCGGTGGTTTCCTAGTTCTTGTGAATTTGAAAACTGAGTTAGAAGTAGCATCGTTAGTGGGAGGACTACTAGCCGTCGATGGCACCACCGTGGTCGACGGTACGGACGGCGCACTGGTCGTCGTCGTCGTCGGCGGCGGCGGCGGCTTGCTGCTGGCAGTGGTGGTGACGGTAGTTGCCGCCTCGTCGTCGTTGGCCTCTCGCTCCCCATCATCGTACAGGGAGCCGAAGCGCTTATCGTTATTAGCAAATGTGTCACTACCACCCACCAAACCAGCGTCCAGTACACTACTACCCGTAACGCTTTCACCGGTGTTAGGCATGGTGGTTACCTCTAGCGTCGTTTCACCCGACCATCCTTGCGCACCGTCACTACCAGCAGTACTACCATCGTCCACTCTGTGCAGTGTCGGAACAATCGGTACGGTGGTGTCGGTCACCTCCGCATTCGACAGCCGCTCGTCAGCACTGGCTGTACCGCTTGAAAAGGCTAAACTGTTGGTGGTCGGTTTCGCATCGGCAGTGTCACCGCCGACGCTACTACTACTATCGCTATTGTTACTACTATTACTACTACTACTACTTTCGCTATTGCTGCTGCGGTCGCTCTCGTCGCTAATGGTGTTGCTGTTTACCCGCTCAACGCTACTGTACTGTCGTGTGCTGTAAGGTATCAAGTTTGGTTCGGAAGATTGTGATGGATCGAACGTGGTGGTGGTAGTGGTGGTGGTGGTGGAAGCTGTAGTGTATATGGTTTGGAAGTCTGTAGATGGTACCAAAAGAGAAGAATCTGTGCCTACATCATCACGCTCGGTCTCCTGCAGTCTGCTGGCGATGTACGGTACGCTGGTTGTCCGCCTACGATCGATCGTGTTGTAGCTGTGCGCAGGTGTGAGAAGAGAGTAGTAGAAAGTTGAAAAGAGATGCCGGATTGCGGAGAGCAAACGAAGTCAACTTACCGATTGGGAGACGAACGCTCCGGCTCACTCTCTGCAGTATTGGTCGATTCCGTTGGCTTGCGGTACCAGTTACGGTTCACTGCCGGCACCTCCTCCTGTGCCTCATCATCTTCCGCATCGTCCTGCTCGGCAACCGTAGTCGGACGCTGCCGTCTAATGCTGACGTACTTCGGCACGGACGTTGGCCTGCTGGTCGTGAACGTGGACGGTTGGTTTTCCTCCTCATCGATATCCTCATCGTCATCGTACCGATCCTCGATCGAGGTAGCCTTCGTTGGACGCACCCGCTGCAGCGTCACGTACTTTGGCTTCTCACGGAACACGCCCTCGAACTCGGGCAGCTGATCGAGACCCTCGTTTTGTGGCCCGACCCGGCTGTTCGTGTACGAGTTGCGCACCACCGACGAGTATTTGTTCTCCGGCAACGAACCGGTCTTGTCCTGCTGCGTAAAGGTAATGGCTGGCCGGAACTTCTGTCCAACGTTACCCGTGCGGCTCAGCACCCGCTCGTACAACGATTTGCTGATGGTCGGTGCGGTCGTCGATACTGGATCGGCCTCGGCATCCTTCAGCTGGACAGTACCATCCTCCTGGGCTTGCAGTTGCTTCTCCAGCTCCTCAATACCGCCGACCTTCTTGATCAGCGCAATCAGCTCCTTGATCACCTTCGGGTCCTCTTCCGGCTGCGTTTCCGTGTTATCCTCATCCGAGTAGTCCGCCTCCACCGTCGGTTCAGTCGTGGTGGTGGTAGTGAATATTCCACGGTTGAAGAAGTTGTTCCGGTTGGTGGCAGCGGTAAGACGTGGTCTAGCCGTAGTTGACGTGGTGGGCGTTGCGGCCGTGGTCGTGGAGGTGGTAGTGCTGGTGGTGGACGTCGTGGAGGCCGTTTTCGAGCAGATCACGTTACGGGCGTAGTCGCATGAATCGGCCTGCTTGTTAAACACCAGCCCGGACGGGCAGGTGAACTGATGCGCTACCAGACCGAGGCTCGGGCTGTCCAAACACCAGAAGTATTTTTTGCAATCACGCGGATGGGAGAAGAATCCTTCATCTTCGCACTTAAAGTCTGGAGAAGAACAATTGAACAAAAGAGTGGGGATTCAGTGACGACCTTCCAGTACACCACATTCCGGAACATCCTTTTTTCCGAATCAGGAAGGACCAATACACTTACCTGCTCCTGGATCAGGAGTTGTCGGTGGTTGCGGTGTGGTTGTTCGCCCTCCAATGTACAATGAATTTTCCGTCGTGGTCGTGGTGGTGGTGCTGGTCGACGTTACGCGCACCGGTCGTGCTATCTTACGCCCTTGCGATGTTTTGAATGATGCTTTAATTTCGTTATTGTTGTCGGTATTCACACGGTTGCGCGTTGCTGAACCTGGTCGGCTACGCGACCGGCTCGGCTTACGCGGTCTGCCCGATGAAGCAACATCGTTTATGCCCACTCTGGAAAGGACAACAATCAATGACACAATTTAGCTTGAGGGCTTCCTAGAGATAATGTGAATGTTGCTACAAAACAAAAACAAAACACTTACTCTGTACTGGCCAGCAGTGTCTCCTTCGCTGCTTCAATGATGGGATAGGGTTTACCGTGACAGGTGCCCCGGAAGTCATCGTTATCGATCGACCAGAACATGATACCGCCGAGACCGTTCTCCGCCACGTACTTTGCCTTGCGCCGTGCGATTGCCTCATCATCGTAGCCAACCCATTGGTTGCCCTTGTAGGCGTACGGGCCCATCGCCTTCGGATTAGGCTGTACCACCGTCCAATCGTTGCTCTCCTTAAGGTTGGTGCAGATTTCGTAGTACGCGAGGTAACCCTTTTCGCGTGATGCATCACCCTGCTCACCGGGTCCGTCAGCTTGCGCACCAATATCGGTAGCGTCCGGGTTGTACAGTGTGTAAGAGCGGCCGTACGTTGGTATGCCCAGCACAATCTTTTCCCGATCTGCTCCCGCATTCAGGTAGAACTTTACACTGTAATCCTGGAAAAGGTTTCAGTGACAGTGGAGTGTCAGAAAACAAAAAGACAAGATGTCCACCGTGCAGCGCACATAATACTTACAATGTTTAGATCGGAATCGAAGTTATACTCGGACGGTTCCTCTAGGGAAAACAGCGGCGAATGATGATTCACCGACGGTTCGTACGCGCTATGGTAGTCGTAGGATAGCAGATTGAACCAATCCAGGTACTTGTTCAGCTTGCGCACGTCGTATCCCTTCTCGACGTACTCGGTACCGGCCGGCACAGCCATCGTCAGCAGCAGTCGGGGCCGTCCCGTCTTGGACGTTTCAAGCTCAAACTCTTCTCGCAGTTCCTGCACCAGCTGGGCGTAGTTTTCCCGATCCTTCGGTTTGGAACCGTCCCGGAATGCCGGATACTCCCAGTCGAGATCGAGCCCATCGAAATGGTTTTGACGCAAAAATTTGATCGTATTCTTGACAAACTGTTTGCGCCGTTCCGGATCCGCTACCAGCGGTGAAAACCGTGACGAACCCTCATTCCAGCCACCGATTGCAAGCAGCGTTTTCAAATTCTTGTTGTACGTCTTCAGGCCGGTAAATTTAGAAAATCCACCTGATGGATCACAAAAAAAGCAGGGAGTGGCCGAAAGCATAAGCATCACGCCGAGGGTTGGCTAAAAACGTTTATTTTTTTAAAACTTACCTTGCTCGATGTCCTGATACTTGTCGTACGGTTTGAGCGTGTTCTCTTTCGTAAAACCACCGAACGAGTAGATCAGATGGGTGCAGAGGTATGGGTTGATGTTCTGTGGCGTAAACTTGGCCGTGCCCGGTCGGTAGACGGACCAATTTGTGTAGTAGCAAACGACGCGCTGGTTGTTTTCGGCGGCGAGTGATTCATTGCCGCTCCATAATGCTAGGATCGCTATTGCCAAGAATAGCTCCGCTCCCTTGTGAAGCTGTGGAAGCCAATGCGAAGGTAAAGTTCGTTAGAAGTGTGTTGGTAGAACAAAGAGCTTTAAATTTAACGCGTGGATTCAGAACGAAGGAGGAATGTCTTTAGATTGACGTGGTCGGGTTAAAGGCACGTGATACACATATAAATGGGGTCCTGTCAGCCATTACAAGCGATGGATTGGGGAGATTAATGTTTCCTCAGATCACAAGAGATAGCTATCGTGGTATGCTTCAACTCTTAGAGCAGACGGCAGACGGAAGCATTTGATAAGGTTGGGACATTTGAATATTCTAAATCATGCAACAACTCTAACCGTCATTAGGTGAGGTCATTCCCCTAGACCAAAAGTGATATAGTTAATCTCTGTTGGAATTCTTAAAAGCCGAAGCTGAAGACGAATCTGTGCTTAAAATGTTGTAGGCCATAAGTGAGCGTGACTGAGAATAATGCCAAGATCTCCGAGATCTAGTCAACAAAGCATAGATGCCTAGTAAAACATTCGTAGAAGAAAAAGATCAACTTTTGCGCAACAACTACGGTCGGCGGCTAAGTTTGTAATGGGTTTGGCTATTTAGTGCTAATAAGTTGTACTAAAAGCAGGATAGTCACTGTTGCTAATGGGTGATACAGTTTTAAGGCGTCCAAATCCAAGACTAATCTGACGATCGCGCTTCATTCGCTTTCAGAAACCTTTAGACATTGTAATTAATGCAAATGCATGGTTGAAAAAAAAGCTGATAAGTTTTTCGTTACCTCGCAATATTTTACCAGAGAAGATACGTCACGTTGAATGATACAGGGTTTCGAAACGTGTAATGGATTATTTAATGCATTGAAAGATATACTTGAACACATCGTTAAACCAATTGTCACTTACGAATCAGCGGACGGCGTTTTTTACCTAAATGTTTCTTAAATCTATTTGGATGAAATGAAATAATAAAATTTGGATAAATGCTTTTACGGAGCCCATCATCATGTGGCATTCCACAGTGAAATAATTTTCCAAAAACAATAATGTAAGGCTTGTGTAACATCCACCAAGCTTTTCGCCATTCTTAAACCCAATAGAAAATGTAAAAAAATAGCTCCTTAATTACAGAGACTATTAAATAGCCGTAACAAACATGTTTTAGCGATGATGCGCCTTTTAAACGAGCTCTATGAACACTATGACTTCAACGTCTCATAATCGAAATTGAAGACTGGCCACGTGGATGACGCACACAAATAGGTAAAAGATAATGTCTTGATTTTTATCCTCCTGTTCGCATGGTTCAGCACGGAGTAGCTGCAAAAAGCTAAATGATTAGATGCTGAAAGGTATGAATGTTCAACATGACATGCATTTTCGTAATGCTTCACCAAGATATCCAAAAAGGCGATCATTACTCCTTTGATCTGTAGTGGACATACGATCATTAAGATATCTTCATAACGTAAATTATAGTTTTAGTTATAATTCTTTAATGCTATGAATACCAGCTCTAGAATCATGGATAGCTTCGCAAGATATTCCGAAATTCTGCATTTATTCCGCTCCAGGGCATAAACCTTGTCCGACAAGAAAGGAAAGTAAAACAAAAATCAAAACTCGTGTTGCAAAAAGAAAATACCAACGCAAATCAAGTCACATGTCAGACACATGGTTGTAAAACTCGCATCCACACGCATTAATTAAAAGCTCATGTGATGGAATGCCCGTTTTTATGACACTGCATCACTTCTCGCACGTTCTCAAGCTTTTCAGCTAGAAGAAAAGGGTCTTGCACCGCGCGACAGGTATTATTACGAAACAGCAGCAGAAGACGTAGCAGGCGAGAAGAAAGAAAGGTGAGACCAACGAAAAAAAAAAATTGGAAAGAAAAATCGCTGCCCTTCTCCAATATCCTTTCCCGGATCCAAATTGCTGAAGCGACCTCCGCGTATGTGGGAAACTAAACGGCTTATGCCATTGTGTGGTGGTGGTGGTGGTTGGTAGTGTGTTGTTTTGATTGCCATTACGAAAGCAACAACAACCGTGCAGCGGGGCAGCGCTAAGTGAAAGTTGTAGTCGAATCTTCGTAACGCCGCACACTAAACCCCCCAGTTTGTCCCATGGGTTGATATGGTGATGGGCGAGCGTGCCCGGTAGGCCCACCAGTACGAGACGAGCTAGCTCGGCCTCCCAAATCCCCTTTTGGTGAGGGGCGGCGGGAGGGGGGCAAAATGGGGAGAACGGCACGAGAAAGATCATGGTGGACAAAAATCGAATCACACACAATTTGTGCTGCCCAGTGAAACTGATTGGTTTCCAAGAGTGGAGTGACCCATCCCGTGGTCGCGGGTTAAGGTGTGTCATCCGGAAATTCCATCTCGCGCCCATTCAGAGAAAGAGGAAGGACGCGGAGGTTAAATTTATCACCACCGCCTAACCCACCGAGAGGAGATAGGGTGCAGTAGGTGCTGCTTTTTACTTTCTTGACGACGACGACGACGATGATGATGATGATGATGATGATGATGCTGTTGTAAACTTTCCTTTTCCGTGTGCCGTGCACGATCAGGTTGCATTTTTTGGGGCGCATGGGAATTCTGACTTTCGGCGGCGGAATAACGGCTTACGATTTCATATATATGTATGTTTGTGTGTGTGTGTGTGTGTGTGAGTATGTGTAATGCGACAAAAAGACATTCCGCGGCCATCTTTGTTCCGGAATAGGTTACACCGCCCGCCAGCTTTTCAGCCACATTGAGCCTCAGAAGCGATTCCGGGAGTGATAAAAAAATCGATTATCGAAAGGAGAGCACCATTCCCCAAAGGTTGTGAAGTAAAAGTGCTTACAGCCCGACGCTTACCAAAGTAATAAAAAAAAAAAACGCACACAAACACCGAGC
>KB674347.1:0-20717 GCA_000349165.1 Anopheles christyi | reverse complement strand
ACAGGCCATCAAACTGCTGCAAACATCGTCGTAAGTTGCACCGTTAGAACCGTTCAGTGCATAAGGGTAGGTGTCTCATGGAAGTCTTTTTTTTACTTTTCCTCCCCTCCCCCCCCCCCAGAGGACTCACTCGTTTACCAATCTACGAGCCGGCCATGCTCGGTGAGTCAGTCGTGAGAGCGATCCAAACGAATCAGCGCAAGGTGATAGTTCCGGAAACGGTTAAACCCTACCAGCTCTCCATTTATGAGTGAGTCATGAACGTTATGAAAGGGAAGTGATGTAATTTGGTTGACGAATTCTATCTTTTCCACAGGAATCTGCCTATTAAGATACGCCAGCTTTTGACTAAAAGAATGGCGCAAGGTGAGGTAAAGTTGGTAGATTAACTCTAACTCACCCGATTCATCCAATCGAAGAGATATTCTAGTGTTCAATGGAAAATAAAATAAATAAATGTATGATTATAGTCGACAATGAAATGATCATGATAAAATCATTATCACATGGTCCATTCGATGGAGTACTATTGTTATCGATTGAACGAGAAATGCTGATGTAATCTAATGTTACATCAAGAGCATCCTTCAATATTGGA
Source organism: Anopheles christyi (assembly GCA_000349165.1). Lineage (NCBI taxonomy): Eukaryota > Metazoa > Arthropoda > Insecta > Diptera > Culicidae > Anopheles > Anopheles christyi. The sequence continues at coordinate 20,119 of KB674347.1, read as the reverse complement.
TTGGTTAGGGATTAAAGAGACAAACACTACCGATCCCCACTCCTTTCAAATAAGTGTTTTATCGTGTGTGTAAAAGATGACGACGAACTTGGGATTACTATTATGTACAGCTAAAACGAATCTTTCCACAACATTTCGGACATCGTAAATAAAACATCAACCAGCAACACCAATTTTACGCTTTTTGATATTATTACATCTATAGATTTTATTTTCTCTCAAAAGTTCCATCCAGTTCAGATTCAGTATGTTTGCTAGTTATGAGCCCCATTTCGTGGACCAGGTGCACACACGATCGCTTTTAACATGTACCTCGTAATATATGTATCTCCCGAACCTCTTCCCTCCTTCCCTCCGATGGCCCAAAGAGTGCCTTTCATTGGAAAGGGTTGGGAGTGGCCACCAACTTCCCTCTATACCTTCGCTTAATATATTCTGTTTCACAGTAACATGCCCCCAATGTGTAATAGATAGTACTAGGTAGTCTTTATAGTAGAGAGTCCCATCGCCCTTTCCTGCGCGTTAACAACAAAGCTCCTTTCGCTCGCGGATTGTTTTCCCTTCTCCATACACCGAGCACCTTTCTTCGCCTTGCTCCTACACAGTCTCTTGCTACGCGAACGGTCGGGCCCAGCCCGTGTGATCATCATTCAGCATATGCACGTAAGTGTGTGCCTTTTTTTTCTTTCTCTCTGACCAGCTCTTCCCTGTGTTATGCCCATTAAAATTCGTTCCTCTAATGCTTCAGTGACCACACCGTTTAACCTATTTCTCCGAAGCATGTATTTTATACACACATACACTAATAAACCTCACGCTGTCGCTCCAGGGTATCTGATTCGGAAGGGGATTGTAAGGTTAGTTTTTTTTTCGCTAACTTTTCCACAATTTAATTACTACACCGTAGTCGGAACTAGTTTCAAGAGGAACATCGTGGCGCATCCCCTATCGCTAAAACGTAACATTGGAGGCTGGCAGGCAGGCTCTCAACAATACAGACACACAACCACACACATATCCACAAACATACAACATACACTCACATTTACAAACGTTGTTACAATTACATGACATTAAATTCACCCACCCACAAGGGTTGGAGCGGTGGTGGTGAGCAGTAGAATACGAGTGTTGTGATAGTGTTTAGGGGGTTCGATCGTTCCTTCGCCTTTGCATATTTACAACGGTTCGGAAAAATATCAATGTAAGATCTATTTTCAAGTGAGAATTTTTCTTTGCATTTAATATACCACATCTTGATAAGAGTCGCGCACTCACTTCTATTGGTCCATTTTCCAAAAGTCATCTTACATGAGCGCACATCTACACGTGCACACGTGGACACACACATGGTACGCTTGAGGAGCATTGAAAAGGAGGCAAATGCATCAACGGTTTACGATCTTCTAAGGAGGCCTTGCTTAACAACACCTTTACACACACATACATGCGCAATCACTAACATCTTTCGATACATATTTCCCTCTTTTCCAGCCCTTAGCATCAAATTTGTGTCCAAAAGTGTGAAGAGTTTCCCGTTGAGAAATGCTCACTACACGAAATATTTCCCACGCCCCGTGTATTAATGGCACATAGCATATCACGCCTCACATTCGTTTCCTGCCTTTGTTCCGAACCGATCAAATTAGCGCCTTTCCTCTTACTAAAATGGTCCTACATGATTCACCAGTTTATGCCTACTAGGATAGAAGCGTCAGACTTGCGGTAACACCATCTTGCGGAAAACTGCGTTCAATTTGACGTACACTAATTTGACATTTTTGAGATCCTAAACTACACCACACACGCCCATGTATATCCCACCCATCTGCTTATGTGCTAATGTGAGACGTACGAGTGATCGAGTACTACCGGCGAATACTATTGTGCGAATAGAAAAGATGACAGTTAGTGAAGAGGACCGCTTAGGTGTACTTTTTTGTCCAACTACGACAAAATGGAAACGGATTGATTGTTATCGTTTATTTTGTGTTGTTTTGTGTATGTGTTTTATTTTTGTTGGTTCTGTTCCTATCGTAAAGGAGTAGACGAATTACTTTCGATGATCTACCATTTCTGGGGGGTTTTTGGTCATTTAGTATTAGTTGTTTTATTATGTTTAATATTTTCCATTTTTTTCCTGGATTTCTTCTACTAGTTCAGTGAGTAAAATTTTGACGGGTTTGAAATACGGTAACATTTTCATGTTAGGTTAAATAGATTCAAAGTTTTTGTTTCCTTGTCTAAGCATTCAGTACTCCAATTGCACCTGGTGTTGTAAGGAAGGAGCAGAGAGAGGTGAAGGAAGAAGATTGGTCTTTCTTCAGTTCTTGGTGGGGAGAAGTGTTCACGTTACAGAACTTTCCGTTTGACGTCACACAGCCACAATTTTCACTTTTAAATAGGCTCTTTGCTTTTCGTAATCGAAACGATCTTAGCGTCAATATCGTTTAACTATGTAATTTTATTATTGATGATCTAAGACAACAAACAAGACAAGAATTTAGAAGAAGCCTAAATGAAAAGAAATCAGCGAATGCTCTGAAAGAGATGGGGCCCAAAGGTAAAACAAAGAAAAGCCAATCATAGAGCAATTTAATAGTTTTGTTTTTCATCTTTTTGTAACATAGTTGAAATTTCACGTTTTCTTTTCTTTGTTTCATATATTTTTGCACATTTTGCACTAGTCGCTAATTACTATACTTCATTGTTCTTCATTCTTTTACCTTCTCTTGATAACTAGATAAACAACAAATTGGTTTGTGCCTATTTACTACCGTCACTGTTTCACTAACACTCGGCAAAGAGCCAAGGTAGGCGGAACACTATTGGGGTTTTAACTGGTTTTATTTTGTAACACTTATTATTTGTTTCTGCCCTTCAATACATGGGAGACACACGTACATATACAGTAACACCTTCGTTAGACAAATAAGCATTGAGTAGACAATTGGGTTTGTCAGTTTATTATTTATAATGTCGCCTGCAACATGATTGTTAGTCAGTTCTAATAATATCAAATATCTAGCTGTCGTACACACTACACGCGCGCTATATTTACTATTACTCTGTATTTTACGTTCATAACGTTTTATTGTGTTGCCTTTGTGATGTGTATGTGTGTTTTTTTTTTCTATTATGTTTATTTCTTATTCGGGGATCTGCATCTATTTATTACCATTTGTTAAAACAGCTGTTTAGTTTGGTCATTCTTCTCCCCATCAGTAATAGCAGCAGCGCAGCAATATACGACATTGTCAAAAGTTTCCATAAATTAAGTTCGCACAGTGGCATCCAGATCGGAGCCGACTGAAGTGGTACCACCTTGGGGTGGCTTTTAGGCAATGAAAGATTGAGTTCTTCCGAATCTACTGAAGGCGTGTGTGTATTTGTAGTTAATTCGAATGTTTCCTACCATTAAAATGGCGTAGCCTTTTAGAAGAAGAGAGTCGTCTTTTCTTCCCCCCCCCCTCTTTTTAGGCGCTTGCTAAAGTATAAAGATTTGATCCTCATTCTGGGGCACGTTTGGGGCATTTTGTAATCTGAAATCGATTAGTTAATCCACTCGCGAGAGAGCTAATAGACACGTTGCGCGTGCTTATGCGTAGTGAAGTAAATTTGATGTAAATGTCGCTTAAATACTGCACTTTTTTTACTGCTTCTTTTCTTTAAAAATCCGCCGCATCGCTATTTATCCAACTACTTCACTAAACCAGTACAGTCACTGATGCATATGTTTTAATTGCATGCGTTTTTATTTGTTTGTTTGTTTGTGTAAAATTGTGCTCGATAGAAAAAGGCTTTCGAAGATTATGGATTGATCGTGGTAGAAAATGGGAAAACGTAGTTTTTGGTTGATTCGTTTCCGAATGGTACGTTTAGTGATATGTTTTCATTAGCAGATCTGTTTCCTGGTTTTTTGGTTTCCCTTTGCCACGTAAAGTCGATAGAGTAGAGGGTAGAGAAGTAGAGGATATTTTCATACGGTTCCATCATTTGTACAATCGAGTTTTGTTTTGCGTTAGTGTTTACCTCTCAAAGGGCTTACATTCAGTTCAATTTGTTTGTTGTTCTTTCTTCTGACCACCACACGCCATATACTTCAACAATTTATATGTTCGAGTTTTAAATATATTTTTCCTATGTTTTGGCATGTTTTTTTTTCTTCGTCTAAATACTAAGCTCCCCTACACATACCTATAGTCGGCGTCCTCAACAGTTTGTGGCTGAATTAAGCTCGCGCATTAGAAAATTGTCAACATCAAGTCAAGATGATAAAATTTGAAATTCGATACAACTTAGAAAACATGGGCTAGGCTTAACAAAAATATCAAAAGAAATAATGACACCACGTAGTTTGCTAATCTGTTAACCAATAATAAAATTAAAAACAACTCACACGCACACACTCACAAACACATGTACTCCGGGTGAACAGAATGAATATGCCAGGGCAAAGAGTGTTCGCTTGTGTAAACTAAAGCGACTAACGATGGACGTTGCCATCGGTACAGCTCACCAGCCCCTTTGGTAGACACTAGACGCTTTCCGCCGGCGGTAGCGTACGCTCGCAGCATTTGCAGATCAGTGAGCTCATCCGCTCAGTCAAACAGATCCAGTAGCTCACCAGTGCGGACGTGTGCTTTGACGAGATTGATTCCGATTCGGCGAACGGTGCTCTGCGCTCCGAATCCAGCGAGGTTCGTGCCGCACCGAGATGCTGTGACTGTGGTGAATCGGCCTGCAGTGAGGTCGAGGTAAGCAAGATGCCCTGCAACGACGGTTCGTACGATGAGTTGGTGTGATGCAGCAGTTGCTTCTGCTGCTGCTGTTGCTGCGGTTGGTGGTGGTGCTGCTGCTGATGTCATATATTTTCGTTCGGTGGTGCACCACCATCACCACGAGTTATGGCGGCCGACATTGAGGTCGGATCGTCCGTCAGTAGCAATAGTGAGTTGTTTCGTAGCGGTTCGGCGCCCGATTTTCGGTCACTGGACACGAGCGCCAGACTGCCGCCGCCATCGTTGTCCTCCGTCAGGGAGCGATTGTTGAGCGAAAAGGTGAGACTCTTGTGGCTACCACCGCAGCTGGATCCAGCACCGCCGCCAGTCGTGCTACCGCTCAGACTGCGACAGCAGTGTCGACCTCCGATCGGTACGTCCAGGCTGTAGGCACGGCTACGGGCAGCCGCACCTGCTGCACCGCCCAAACCGAGCACCTCACTGTGACGGTGCTGCATAAGGATGGGCGAGATTGATTTCGGCTGGTTCATTACTATTGGCGGTCCTCCACCGTAGAAGGACTCACCTGGCACGAGTCCACCCGACTGTTGCAACTGATGATGCTGCTGTTGCTGGTGATGAATGGCCATCGCACTGCTAACGCAGTCCGGCTGTTGGCCGGACATTGTGCTATCGCCACAGATCGCCACCGGTCCAAGGTCTCCCACGTCGACCGTGCGCGACTTCTCCAGACGATGGTCCCGCTTCGGCCCGACCGAGCCTTTCATCCGGTCGGGTGCGCTCCCTGCTAGCAGCTGTAACTTTTTCGATTCCCGCGAGTCAAAGGTGAAGCTCAGCCGGCCGGTAAACTGTCGCAATCGGGATAGGAACGATTTCGAACCGGCGGAGGAGGCTGAAGCTGCCGTTGTTCGGCCCGCCGTACCGTTACTACTGCTGCCATTACCATTGCCACCCTTTACACCGTCGTCACCATCGTCCTGATGACCGCCGCCACCGACACTCCCGGAAATGGTCCCATCGATTCCACCACCGTCACCACCGGCACTGCCGATGCCGGGGCGCATTCTAGCCGCCGCAAGCGTTCCCTCACGCCCATCCAAATGCTTCGCGTGACTGTTGGCCGTACTTTCCGGTGCGTTCTTATTGTTGCTAATGCTATTGTTATTGTTATTATTATTGTTACTGGAGCCAATGCTGCTTCCGGCGCCACTGCCGCTATTACTATTGTTGTTGTTGTTGTTCTTGCTCTGACTGTTGTTGTTGTTACGCAGTTTGTCCAACTTTTGTTGCTGGTTGAAGCTCAACATACGGCTAAAATGTTTACCGGCCCCGCTAGTCGATGCGGACCCAACGGCCGTTCCACCGGCTCCGTGGCTATTGTTATTGTTCTTCAGATTCGCCACTGCAGGTGTGGCTGCCGCACTACCACTACCGAAAAGCTTTCCCAACCGTTGCTTCCCCGTTGGTGGTGCAGGTGGCGGTGGAACATACAGGTTAACCGCCTGATCGCCTGCCGTAACCGGTGCAACCGGTGCCGTATCGTGCGTGCTGTTCAGACTGGTACTTTTGTCCGAGGACGAGCACATGGTGTCGTGGTCGAGGCTGCGGTGCTGCCGCTGGTGATGATAGTACAGCACGCTGTTGTCCGAATGGACCGTCTGTATCGGGACGCCGTCGGACATGCGCCGGTTGTTACTGTACTGGTCTAGACTAATGGCGCGATTCGAACCAAAATACGTGCGATTATTAGTATGCTGTATGTTGCCGTGAGAGCCACGGGTGCGCGTACCTGTGGTGTAGTATTCACCGATCATCGACGGGCGCTTCTCGCGGCTACCTTTCCGGGAGTTCGGGTGCGACTGTTTGCGATGGATGCTTTCCGTGTCCACCTTAAACTTGGACGTTTTTTCCGCCACCTGTGCCGTACATTATGTACGTTTGCGTGGTGGCAAGGTTTTGTTTTTGGCAAGGCATATGCAGTTTTGTATTTGTTTCGTTCAGTTCAGAGTCGGAGGTTCGCAGGACGCCAATACATTGTGTGACAAAGCATGCGGTTTAGAGTCCGTGATCCGTGATCGGCGATGTGGTGGCGTGACACGCAGTTGTTAGTGCGCCGAATCGACCGTAGAAGGAACCGAACATTGGTGACCATCGGGAAAAGGGGGAGAAAGAAAAACATCATTATTATGAACGTAAGCAATCGTCTCAACTTTTGGGTGCGCACTATTTCTACGAAAGATGGAGCACTGTCTGAGCACTCAGCGGTCAAGCATGAGGCAGCTCTTGTTTAGATTTAAAATATGAGTGGCGCTGATTTTGTTTGGCGTCATCCAGTTTTTTTTTGTAAAGCGAAGTTAATGAATGTTCCAGTTTGCTACATGGATGCATTATACTCTACAGAACGTGCGAGAGAGGATTGTTTTTGTGGGTGTGGCATAGAGCAGAGCACGGGCGCCACCAGTAGCGCTAGTGTTTCGAAAAATTCGATCGCCGAATGAGTTGCAAGGCGTTTAATAGATTGCTACACTAGAACTAGCGCTGGGTGAATCGATCTCGGCAACTCCGTGCAAGGGAGCGCACAAGCTGGGCACGTTGGCCCCACTTACGTCGACTTCGGTGGCCGTCTCAGAGTCACCGCTTTCGCTTCCCTCCGGTAGGTCGTGCAGTTCGGCTGCAATTAAAATAGGCTCATCAACAGACGTACGAGAAGCGGACTTTTGCGAGGGAATACTACGTCGGGATTTGACACTGATGCCGGACTGCGAACGGGGCAACTGCGGTGAGCCACCACTCTCGGACGATGCTGCCTCTGCTTCCGCGATCGATCGGCGCGTCTTGTTTGCTGCATCGTTAAGTCGTCTGAAAACGAAAAACGGGCAAAGGTTTAGGTGAAATAGTTGAGAATGGTTTTTACGACCAAGTGTTACACGTATTCACATACCGATAGTAATCGAGGGCAACCCGCACCGGGTTGATGATAAGATCTGTCAGCTCGGGCAACAGTTCGCCGAGGGCTTCGAACAGTGGCAACAGCACCAGACCGATGAACCGTACCTGGCTGCCCGGTTTCGACACCTTGTCCGGATCCATGAACGGCGTCACCGGGAGACCCTCGGACTTTTCCGCTGCGCTCTGTGCGAAGAATTCCTGCAGCAGCCGATCAACCCACGGTTCCGCCACATCCATCGGTCGCGCTTCGTTCGAAATGTCAGCCACCTTGATCAGAACCATGCAGAGCTGTTGGGAGGAAATGGAACAATGATCATTAAAATTGATAGGATATTTTAGTGCGATCCAGACCACACACGGCACACTGCACACTTACCAAATTCGTGTGAACTTTGTTGCTGTAGTCAAACTCAGGTGTAGCCTCTTGAAACTGGGTGAGGATTTCGTTATGTCGGGCCATATCGGTGGCCAATATGCACCGGATAATTCCCTCGCGCACATCCCTGCAGATGGTAGACAAAATGGACGCGAAATTAGCGCAAATGCGAGAAAGAGCAACGGTTGAATTGAACGGAAATGCATGGAAGAACACTCAGTAGCTCTATCGTCACGAGGGTAGTTGAGTTGAAAATTACTCCCCAGCACACGTGAACAGCCACACAGCTTAGATTTCTCCGTACGTAAATCGAGATTGGCGCCATTTACCTCGCCGATTGGAAACGATTTACAAGCACCCCTTGCTGCTGGAGATTGAAGGGTGCAGCTTCAGGGTAGGAGAGCACAATTATTGGCACCTTGATACGAGCTCGTGGTTCGGACCGGCCACTCCACTTCACCCGTTAATGAGCGACTCGTGGCCAATATACTTGATGGGGAGGTGTTGTTGAACGCCGTTGGGTTGAGTTCAATCTCACTTTCAATTACTCAGCTCCCGGGCCCACTAGAGACGCGTCGAAAGCGTAGATCCGGTCTTGCTAACGTTTTGCGGCTTACGATGGCGGTGGTGAACGTGTGTTGCTTTCGTAGACGCCATACATTAATCATCATTAGATGTCATACCAATTAGATGCGTTGACCGTCTTCTAGCTCCGATGCATTTCGCGCTCCGAACGAAGCAGTGGACAGTGGCGCCACAACAGGTTGCTGGACGAATCGTCCCGTACCCGTATTGACCTCGACAGGGCTGGAGAAGGTCGCCAATTAGGTCGCAATTAAGTTTCATTTCCAGCCCATCTCACCTTAGCTTGGATGTTGGATGCATTGGTTAAACCGTAATAGAATGGTATTTTGTACATTGCTTGTGATAAGATAAATTGGACCACATCTTTCTCTAGGTCCAATCGTTTGTTGATCCCTATAGAACTACACCTCACTTCAGTATTTTCATCCTCTCGCTATACTTACTTGTACATTTCCTTGCTCATGTTGCGAAATATGTTGCATTCCGGGTGCTCCAGTAATCGAAACGCGATCGAGCAATGATGATTTTCCAGCGGTGAAATATCGTTGTACCTACGGAACGGAATGAAAACGGAATGTGAGTGTGTTTGTGTGGGTGATAGAACCATTGAGCAATGAAAAATAAAACAGATACAATTTTATAACCATTTTGCCAGTGTCGAACCCAATCTGGCTGCACCGTTGCCGATTCCACTTCATACAACAAACATCACAGAGGCACAGAGCCATCGCCAGGCAACGAACGGCAGTCGAAATGGGAGCTTTATCGGTAGTATCATATCATCCGTTTTTCTTTCTATCATCGAGAGGGACACCCTCCCAAATAGGAGCGGTAGTAAAGCGGAAAAGGGGCAAATCATAACCCAACGATCTGGAAGTTTGCCTTACTGTTGCTGCTGCCACATAGATGCACAGCATCGCTCTGGTATGGGTTTTGCTACCGTTAGAGTCGGAGCATTGCAAGCATCAAAGCGTAACGCTTCAATTGGACAAACAAATGGTTCAATCAATTTGTGTGCAAGTCAACAAACTGCCCTCGTGCACGTGTGCACCGTCAGGAGCCATTGGGTGGTGAGTTTTTGTTAAAGAATTTCGGGACGGCAGTTAGAAGGATGAGCAGCCCCGGACCGAAACCGCCATACACTGATGTGTTGTGGGTGCGCGTTGGTTTGGTTTGGTTGATATTTTCCACTGCGATTGTTTTCCGTACGGCCGTCGGTAGTTCAACTTTGCTCTTCACTAGAGTGATACATTGGATTTGCCATTTCTGTCTACCTGGCAAAAGCTTTTCAACCTGTTCAAAAGCCAATCGAATTCAATTTACCTGTACATTTTGAGATAGCTGTACACGGAAATGTATTGCTAGATATTTCGCTACGTCTGTTCTGAAGTAAGAATTGATTCAACTAGATGCTTTGGTTTAGCATTTTGTACAACACTATTTTAATGTTTTCCGGGTGCTTGAAGCTTAGCAATGCAATATTAAATATTCAAATGATGTGCTACACAGGAACAAGTTTTAAATAAATTTTCAGCGTTTTTTGGGTAATAAATGCACCCACAAAGACCTTCCTTTTACATAGTTCAATCATGTACTTCACTATTCCTCTAAATAAAACGGATTCCCTTTGAAGTTCATCGTCGATTAGAATCTCGCTTGCCCATTCCAAAAGCCTACAGGCTCCGGTAATTTGTGGACTGTGGCCTACAAATCGATGCGTAAAGTTCAAATGAATCCGAAAACCTTCAGTTCTGGTGGAGTTTATTCAAACGGATAATCATTTCACCAGGCCGCGCGATCTTCATTAGCTAATGGAAGCGTGCGCACGTTCCGAACTGGGAAGGAATGTTAGAAACTTCCCATCCCTGTTACGTCCACATCGTCATTTGTTTGGTTTGTTTCCACTTTGTTGAGCAGCAGACCGTGTTTGCCCGGCGCAAAACAAACTTTCGACCGCGGAAAGTACTTGTCGAAAGTATTTCCCTCTAGTTGACCAGCGGCTGAAGCATGTTGTACGGTTTAAAAGTTTTTAAAACAAAACCGTACACTTTGCCTCCCGAGAGGAGTTTTCCTCTCCCAATCAAAAAGGGAATTTTAGGTACAGAAACTAAGTTTTCAACACAAATTGGTTTCACTTGACGCGTACTGAAATGGGGTGTAGAAGCGTGAATGTTTCAAATTCTCCACTAGTAAGCCTCTTTACGATGGCAGGCTGGTTGAAAACCTTTTTGCCCTTCCTCACGGTCGGTGTGTGGAGCTAGCATACGTGCCCGTAAATTAGGTTGTCATCTTAACGCAATTCGCACCGAGTGGCACATTTTGACACGATGATTGACGCTACTACTGTGGTGCGACTGTTACGCGGAGACACGAGGGTTGTGCTGATTCGACGCCCGCTTATTGAAGCCCTTTTCAAGTACACACGGAACACAGCCATGCTTGCCAGCGTGTTGCCAGCAGTGCCAGGAAGAAAATGGTATACCCAAATTGTTGCGGTGGTGGCGCGCGCGCGCGTGTGTAGTCTTGATGGCGCCAGGCCTAATTAACTCCATTGAAAGCCCGTTCCTGAAGCCATCTCGTGACAATTGGATGATCGTTAGCCGGCGTAAAGTAACTGATGATGATCCTTGTTTGGCACCGTTTGTATGTAACCTATGCGTGATGTAATACGCTACGCGGAAAGGTAAAACTATTTCCACCTACCTTAGGGCCAGCTCGGTTCGTGCGTTTATCTGATAGATATTGTTGTACCCGGGATGGTCCAAATCGTGACAGATGCAGGACACTAGCAGGACCAACACCTCCAGCTCGCCTAACCGCTGCACCAAGTTCGTATGCCAGGCAATGGTATACATCTGGAATTGGAAGACAAAAAAAGAGAACAGATAACAGAAAGAACAAATTCGGAAAAGGAAAATTGCTTTTTACGAGACAAAATATGACGAAGCTGTCTTATTGAGAGGGAGCGTGCGGTACGACGATAAGAGACATCCGATAATAGCACCACAGCTAGTAGCCAATGTCCAATGGGCGATAGATACTGGCGTTTGATTGCTTTGGGAAATGAAGCCCGAATGCCTACGGTGCGACCAATTTGCTGCTCACACAATCACGGGAAATGATAATCGTAGTAGGTGGCATCCATCCATATCTTCAGTTCTCCCTAGCAGCGCGTATAAAAATGACAACGAGCAGACAACTTGTAAACAGAAGCACGAGAGGAATCGAACCAACAAGTTGCAAAGGCATGACGAACTATTGGAAATTGGTTCTTCTAGCGCTAGTCAGTGTGACGACACTGCTGCTACTATTGCCAACCGTTGCATCAGGTGCGTTAGCATTTCGCCTCACTAATATTCGCCGACATAGTTTTGTGTAGTAATGTCAAATTTTGCCACAGTTCAACCACCAGTTCCATACTTTGAGCAGCGGCTTGGAATAGGACCACTGTCTTGGAGTGAGATGGCTTACTTGCGACGGCTTGCCGAGGAAGTCAACGATGGAACGGAAGTGACCACAGATCTAAGCACGAGCGAAGACGACCCATGGGAGAACTCGTGCGTCAGTGAGCCGGTTAACGATGGTGACTTCAGCAACGAGGAAGTGCCAGACGACCAACCGGACGAAGCAGATGTCCCAGCAGATGTGTAGAAAGTTCTGACAGCACAGTGCAGGTGTAAGTGGGGCATTAGGAAAAAAATAACAATAAACATAATGCAATTTCCATCCATTCGAGTGGCTTTTATCATGCATTGAGCTACTATTTCGTCTTACGCCGGAATCAGCTATTTGGAAGACGGTGGAAGTACTAGGATGTAGATAAGGTTAATATATTGCACACATCGCAATAGAGCAACAACCCAAAGTAATGCGACCAAACAATCCGTAATGCATGATATCGCCCAATTTCAAAAGCCTCCCACAACGGACACTATCTAGATGTACGCAGCAATAGACGTAGCAACGTAAGCGTATGCGTATTGTACCGTCGACGCTGTACTATAAATTGCATTTAATGCTCGACATATGTTTGCACTATACGCTTATGAATCCGGTTCCAGTACAGTCCGGTCCACTGGTACACACAATTAGAAGCACATGATTTACTCGCGGCTTGTTGCAATATTTCACCGGTTCACCAGGAAGGCCACTCTCGTAATGATGTAATCTGGTTTGCCATCGCGTACATTAATCAAAGTCGATTTACCTACGGTGCAAATGTCCCGGGGCAAATGTAATGCTAAGCCGTTCTAGTGCAACAACGCGACATGCCAGCATGCATCACGGATGAAAGGATGTGCAAATGTGTGCTGCTGGTGTGTTAGAACTGAAGATTTTCTCGGTATTCTATAGAAAACGCACGGTGCTGGTTGTTCTTTTCTTTCTTCCTTTTTGGTGTGGTTTATGCACACCAAGCGTGGGCACATAACAAGCAACTTTTGATGGGTCTCAGGACAGGACAATACAGGCCCATGCATTATGTTGTTTGAATTTCAGTAATGGAGTCCAGCACACTCTAGTACAGCATATCTAATGGGTTGAAATACTTTTGTACATCGTATCCTTTTCTTACCGGCTCAAACAAATGCTGTTATAGGAAAGGGTGTAACAAAGGGGAAATGAATTTATAATAAAACCATACTCACCAGATTCGTTCGTACCATGTGGAGAGAACTTTCCTTTCCACCTCTTCTACCACTACCAGCCAAACGACAAAGATTGAATGTAAATGTTGCACCCAACATGGCTTTTTTCAGCTCTTGTGATGGGTTTGAGCCGCATTCTCGTCGGTCCGTGTACAATAGAAGGACATCTACGTATTTATGTCTGTTCATCACGCTTCGACTGTGTGTGTGTCTCTGTTACGAATACATAAACTCCCAACAGTTGTTCTCGTATTCTTTTCCAAAATCAAAGCTTGCACCTGCTCTTCCCAACCGTGCAACAGAAGTGAATGGTAATGGTAAGGACGAATGTGCCTTGTTGTTGAGGAAAAAACCTCCTCTTTGCATCATCTCCAACAACCTCACTTCATCGCATAAAAAATGCCTTCCACAGCTGATGGTCTGATGGATTGAGCGATCAAGTGAAACTGATGGATGTCATTTTTCCCATTGTTACGCTGGGCTCTATAGCGCACCGTGCTCGCACCATACGGAAGCACCTACAGTCGATGCATTATGCAGCTACTACACGGTGCAAAGCGTCAGTACCACGTTCCCACCACACAGTCGCACAAGCGTTCGACACGGGAAGAGAAGCGACAGCATTCCCAACGACGGCAGGAAAATACTGACGTCGTTTCAAATTTTCAAACACCGTCAGCTTTTCACGCTAATTAAATGGTGACCTCTTCTGGGGCGGAAAATTTTCTGAGAGCGTCAAGTGTGCGTGGTTCCAAAGCATGGTAGGAAAATCGTTTTCAGATTAGATTGCCACCTGAACCGTTCCAGTGGGTCGGTGTCGTGCTGGATGGATCGTGTGAATAGATACAGTGTCAAGGAGCAAGAAAGAGAGCGAGAGATAGAGAGAGAGCAAGAGATGGAAAGCAATGTGCCATATGCTACCGGGAAGCGACGAAACAGTGGCAAGGACGATAATCTTCTCCCGGTTAGATGGTATGCAATTATTAGCTCGCTTTTCTCAGAACAGCCATCTTTTAATGGCGTACCAGCAGTAATGCTACTGTTGCCTGCCATCGACCTTAGTTCTGGTGCAGCAAATAAGTTCTTTCCCTGCTTTGACTGGAGAAGTTTAGTATTTTTTGCTGTTTTTTGGAATTATTTTAAACAATTTTAAGATATTTTCAAAATTTCTAATCTAATGTCGATTTTTAAATGGTTTTAGTTAAAACTACAAATTATGATCAACATATGATGCTAATGTAAAGACTAACTCTCCAAAATGGTTGTTTAAAGGCCGCCTTTACCATTGTCGCTACCTGTAAACTCAAAGCACAATTTTTAGCTAATCAAACAATAACTTATCTATAGTTTACGAAAATCCTACACGTGTGTGTCAGCGATTGGATGAAACCATCAAAAAACCACTCCAATCACCCACCCAAACAAGGAAGTTAATTATATCACATCTCCATGTTTACCACCTAAAACCACATTGTGTGTGGTTGTGCTGAGATTGTAAGCTAATCATGGAGCTTAGTGCATGTAAAGCTTGTGCGGCACTGCACACACCCGACACTACTGGGACATGAAACATACTCCACCGCCCAATTTCCCGCCTCACTAGGATTGTAGTAGCATTCGCGATAAGCGTGGCAGCAACGTGATTCTACCCACGGCAATACAAAAAAAAAGAAGGATTATTCAACTTGGTGGAAATATCCAAGAAGTGCATTATGATACGATAGCTGCCTTTTTCGCCAGAATTTGCTTTCAACTGCTTCACCGATCACGCAAATTTGCCTTAGCGGGGGGAAGAAAAGTAACTTACCATCTGGGCGACACAGAAGCAGTGGCGATAGTTGTGAAACGGTACATCGTTGTAGTGCTTGTACACCTCGTACAGCCACTCGCGGAGCGTCACGATCGGTATGTTGAACTTCTCCAGCAGATTCAGCTCGACAAACATCGTCTGCATCAGGTGGATCACGTCCCAGTCTTCCCATTCGTAGGAATCGAATGCCGGCAGCCGGAGGGCGGCCTTTACCTCGTCCGACAGCGTCGTGTTGCACGTTTCCAGGAAGCGCTTCTTCACGTCCGTATGCTTTGGTAGGCTAGTTTTCCGATGCGCCGGACCGCGCGGCCTGCTCGATAGACCTGAAACGAGAGGCAGGAAGAAATGAGAGTGAAAAAAAAAATAGAACGGAAGAAAAAAAGCAGCTTATTCCGGAAGTCGGATTTGAAAAGGTGAAATATGAAACAGTTTTCCTTATTCCGGTTTGTATAAAAACAGCGTCCATGGTGTTTGTAGGTTGGGAATGCGGAAATGTTTTTCCACAGCAAAATTTATTTCAACGTCCGTCGAAAAGGATAATGTACCAAACAAGATGCAACGTTAAAACCTTACCGTCACGTACAAAAGTGTTTTTCTCGTGCAATATAATAGAATCATCCGATCACCCAGGCAACGTTGAAAAACAACTGCCCCTTTCAACTGGCAACAGAAATAGATACTATCTTGCTCAGTGTATATTGATTGAGAAATGATGATTAATTCTACCACTGAACTAGGGTCGCTATCTTCTGCAAATATAGTATGTTCTGCAAAGCGGTATATGTGCCTGTGTGTTCTGCAAAATTGATTACCTTCCGTCTGGGTAAACGGAGAGGTTTGAAATTTTGCAATGGTTCTGCAACCCTTTTTTCATTCTTCAACACATCCTGGGGGGCCAGGAGAAATACATTCCTGGACGGACACTAGCTGCATGCAATCACGAGCTGGCCAATGAATCTTTTTATCAGCTTTAGCCAACCTTTTGTCGAGCCTTTCGCTTCACTCTTACACTGCCACACCTTAGGTAGTGACGTAGTGCCGGCAATGGTTGAATGGAGGAGCATCGAACAAAAGGGATACGTCGCTCATTGTTTGCCAGTTTTCTCGTTCGGCACCCAAGAAGAGCTTCATCAAGGTTTAGGCTGTCTATGTCTATGGGCGGAATGAATGAATGAGCCGCTTGCTCGTCACTAAACATTTCATGTGCGCCCAATGATTGAATATTGATGCCACGTTCGATTTCTATTGCTAGGCTATACAAGGGAGGACTAACGATTCGATGACAAAGAACAACAATACAAGCGTATCGAACAAAACCTAATATACACACACACTCTCATTAAACGCCAACTTCGTACATGTGATCCCTGTGTGGAACACAATGATTCGATCGTAATATACCATCATGTCACGTGTCTTTTCCTATTCTGTGAGAAAAGCGGGCAGAGATAGGAAAAGGAGAGAAATGAAACAATAGAAGCTGAAAACTCATATGTGAAGAATACATCCACACAGACACAAACAACACCGTGTTGAAATTCCTACCTAACGGGCAATGTTTTGGAAAGGTCACAAAAATGGAATTTTCTCTGCACGGTTCGATGGAACTATCATCGATGGATGGGGCCGGGATAGCAAACAGGCTCAACTCAAGGTGTCCACAGCCCATAAAAACGAGCAGAATCCGTTTGCCATGAAACTTTTCAACCTGCTGGACCGATCGATGAATAGTTTCATCCTGCGAAGGATGGCACAAATAAACCTATACAGAATACAAATACCCACCAGCCAATCCTGAGATTCAATTGCAACAACAAAGCAAAACGAGATAAAAAAAACCGAACATCAATATATACACACAAAAGCCAAAAATTCCAGAATGGATATTTCGGTTCAATGCGCAAAGGTATATTGGAAGCTTCATTCGGAGTAGAAACTTTATTGGACGAACCGGGAAAGAAAACAAAAGGCGGATAAATATTTTATGCAACAAACGGGTGGATTGATAAATTCCTCTGTTTATAAATACCAGCAATCTTTGATTCAGGGTGCTTTGGTGTGCGTTTGGTCGTATTCTATGTCCGATAGAAATGGCCTTTTTATTTGATGGTACAAGGAATGTACGGGGAAATTTTTTATCAAAATGTATTTATTAAAAATAGTCTGTGTGAAAATTAGCAATACGGCCTAACCTTGCCGTTCTTCCCGAAATAAAAGAATCAGTGAGAAGAGGAATTCATATATCAGCGCATGTATGTATGCACTAGGTTTTCATATTTTTTACGTACATGGTCATTTAATTTGAATCGTTTATCCTCATTAAAGTGTTTCGTACTGAGTGAACAAACTTTGTATACTTCATTTCCCTTTTCCGTCCTGGATTAAGCTGTAAACGCGTGCCTTACCATAATGACATAATTGATGAGGGAAAATGATCGCAACAAGATCATGATTATCGGTGTCGCTTGCGAAACCGGAGAAGATGATTGATACGCATCCTTATTGTGGCACAATTTAATGAAGCACACGCAAACGTCCGACCTGCTGGTGGCCACCTGCTAAAATACATAACAGAGGCCTACCAACAGGAGCTTACGCCTTAGCCGTCCTGTATCGTTAGCAACAAAAAGAAATAGATTTTAATGAGGTAAAATAGGTACAATAACTTAAAGCCTCCATGGTGGTACAAGATCATCAGCTGTAGGGCTCCTTTTTAAATGCGTGCTTTTGCTTTATATGTTTTTCCACCTTTCTAGTGAAACAAGGAGGGCAGAAAAAAGGCATCGATGGCATATTTTGTTATGTTTCACCCCCTCTGTTTGCACATAACGTCAGCATAGCAGTAGACCACTGGTCTATCCAATGTTTACAGTGCCAATGTGTTAGTGAAGCCCTCCGATATGCCTGCCTACCGAATTCGAATAATTTTCTTTATCACTCGTGATGTTTCTTCATTTCGCTGTTTCCATACGTTATCTACCATTTTCAACTGTCAAACCATCAATCTTCAACGGGTACCCAAACAGTGGCGGATGATCATTTCTCGAATGCCGGCAAACAGTGAGCTAACACATTTGCCATTGTGCAAACGTTGTGATAAGCGAGAAAAGGATGAAGGAAAGTGAGGAAGAGTGGGGGTGGCGGAAGCCAGGTCTGTGCGTGATGAAAGTGGATGAAATGTAAACCCCTCCACACCGTTAGCGTTTGCTTCCAATTATCCTTTTACAACAATTCCGCCGGATGATACCGATCTCAATCCCGTTAAGGGTGTTGGCAGGGGTTTAGATGCAAACCAAGAGCATACCATTCCCTTTTTGCCGGTAAAGCAGCTCGTCGTATCGCAGCAGGCCTTACTGGATGGGATCATGGAGTTCATGGCAAGCTACGAGTATCTTCGGCTGGGAAGATTGATTGCAATACTACGTGAAATTGGTAGGAATTTGCTGCACGAGAGCAGAATGAACCGAACCGGAGAACTGTATTATTTATTTATTTTTCAATTTAGCATAAAACGGTTGCTTTAAACCAATGGTAATATATTAAAGGTTTTTTTAATAATGTGTATTCTAACATCACGGGAAAAGCCCTCTCCAACGTCCTTGCCTAAGCCAACGGATAATTTTTTAAAGGAGAAATAAAACATCTAACACCATTTGTGAAACCATTCTTAAGCACACAGCTGAAACCACTGGATCTGGAAACGAAACTAACAAGTAACGAGATACGAATCCATTTATAAAGCAAAGTCACGAGCCTAAAACGGTCGATCTAATCGTTTATCGATGGTTCGCTGCTAGAGAATTGGTGTGGAAATTAAGCCAGAGGCATTACTATGTTTAACTTCTCTACCCACCATCATAACTGACCGTACACTTCAAATTACGGTACAAGCAATAAAGTAATTTTATTTGATTTTGAGCTCAGGATTGGACCCCGGCAGCGGCCAAGATACGGACGGTTGGACGAGAAGAAGAAGAACAGGCGAAATAAAAGTAAGCGCTCGATATCCCTTTTTCCCATCCTGGATTGTGTCGATATCTTCCCAGATCTTACGCATGATGGGACGAACAACGACTCGAAAACAGTTGCGAGCCAGTCATTTTCCTGCCAATCGTTCTCCTTCGGGAAACGTCGTAACGCAGCAAGCATAGCAACTTTATGCCACTGTTTACGAGCTCTTGTTTCGCGCTTTTGCCTTATACCATGTTGCTTCGGCTGCTTTATTCTAACGTCCCCACGTCACAATGAAATGGTGGATTGTGTCGTTAAATTGGTTCTAAAAATTTAAGCAACACGGGATATGCGATAACATGTACTTAAGTTGAAAGTACAATTGGCAAGTGCTACTTTTGTAGGCGTATTATGAAGCACACTTTTGGGTTTCAACAAAATTTACCTTTATCCAGCTACATGGGAGGGGTAACAAAACATGAAAGATTAAGTGAACTACCCACTTTCCACAGCGTGGATTTCCATTGCATATTGGTGTTTAGTATGTCGTAACCTGAAGCGACAGCTTCACGTATGATTGGCCATAAAAGCACACAAATTACCCTTTCTGTTAGCTGCACGCTGGATTACGGAGGTTGGCCTTAAATTGGTTCCGTTGCTGATTGCTTATCCGGCTTGATCCACCTTCACACACGCCCCGGTGGGCTCGCTCATTTAGGCAGCACAAACGCAACACACCCAGAGCACACGATTAAGTTGATAAGGATATAGATATCGGATTTCAACGAAATAGGTTAAACGGGTAATTAGTGCGTATCACGGATCGTCGAGCTAACCTCGTTAGGCGAACTGATTCTAGGACGCATTCTCCCTCATTGTACCACGAAAGATTCCTTCACAAAGGAGGTGCAACTATTTGGGCAGGTTCTAGGAATTCTACACGAACAAAACCAAAAGCATTGTATAATCCTTATGGCAAGACAGTTCTACTTACAAAGCCAGTTCATCCTTTCGGCAAATTCGATCTTTCGCTTGAGCTCCCGGACTAGCAGCTTCAGAT
>KB674336.1:0-18061 GCA_000349165.1 Anopheles christyi | reverse complement strand
CTTCAAAACAGTTTGTGCTCTAATTGGAGCAACCTTAACGGTAACGTGACAGCAAACTATTCCAAAAATGTTGAATTGCTGCTGCCGCCCCACGGACACGGCAGGTGACATGCGATCGACCCCACACCCCCCACCAGGTGAGGTCCGGAGTAGATTGGGGAATATATCGTCATCGAAACTGGCACGCGTCCATGGAGGAACTACTACTAAGCAGCAGGGCAGTTTACCCCTCCCCCCCCCATTCCAGGATTCTAACCTCAACAAACAACAACAACAAAAACCCTGAAGACACAGGACATTGTATCCGCCTGTCCATCCAACGAGGGATGGAAAAGTGTGCTTTCTCGGAAAAGAAAAGCTAGCAACTCTAATAAGTCACCGTCGTCACCGAGCAGATAAAACCCGAATGTTTAAAGTCCGGCCAGTCTAGAAACTCGTCGACCATTCGTCGGATATGGTCGTGTGTCGATGGTGTGAACCGGTTGAGCTGGTTCCTTTTTTTTTTTTTTTTACTTTTCATAGCACCCAATCCCTACATCCTGCCGAGAGTATCGATTCCCCGAGGGAGGCGTGTGTGGGTGTACTAATTGGAAAATACTGCCCCTACCCCACCACCCGGAGCGATGCGAAACCAAACAAAGTAACAATTATTAGACGGGGAGTTCACTTCAGACTGTAGCCGTTAAGACATTTTTATAACTAGCACTCAAAGTACGACCCCCCCCCCTTTCCCCTTCTAACGAGAATCAATGGGGGGGGGGGATAGTTTAGGTATAGGAGAAACGAGGAATCAATAAACGTGCCAGTATCATTACGATTGTGATCATGTGCCAACCGGAGTAATTGACATTCCGTGATATCTTCCAGGGGGAAACACGACGTTGAATTAAAAAAAAAAACCCGGTGCCCCACACGCTAACGACAACTCCAGCCGAACCGATATCCTTGACCCGATTTCTAAAAACCCTCGCTGTTCGTCCAGTTGCAGCACGAGCCCAGTGCGTGCAGCATAATTTTAATTATGATCGATGAGGCGAGGGAACAAAATGACTGTTTAACTTCACCCGGTTCCGGTTCAATGGTGGTGCAGCATGCGCTGCATTCCTGGTGCATGGAAAATCGAACGCGTTGTCACTGCTCCAGAGACATTTAAACGTGTGTGTGTGTGTGTGTTTGGAGCGAGAAAGTTACATTAATTGGTACAAATGCACTATTGCACACAGGTGGCCAGCACGCTAATTTCCACTGGCAGAGGCGGCATTGCGTTTTACTCTTTTCCCCCTGGTCGGCTCGATTGAGTACACTTTCGCCCGTTTTAAACAAGGTTCGAACTTATAAATTATATACCCTATACATGCCTATCGAATTTCACACACGGCCATCAAATCATTTATCAAATGTATTGATGAGGCAGAGGAATTTCTAAGCGAGCAGAGCCAAATTCTGATACATTTTTGAACCGCGAGGAGTTATTATTTACACACATCACAAAAACTCCTAATTGCCATAACCTTGAGATTCCGATAGAGCGTATCTGATAAGGTCCTATCTGTAGCTACGATTAAAACAATGTCAAACTAAAGTACTCATGTGTCATTACTAGTGATGAAGGCTTCATACACAATTCAATCGAAATCGATTCCGACCTATGGCTGTCGGAGGCAACGCATATGCGAGTTCGACCCATTCTCACGTATTTTAACAGATACAGAAAGCAACAAAATGTGGCTACTAATCATCTTATTAGTTACAATTGGTTGAACCTATATGTACTACGATTGATGGTAAAAGTAACGAACCCGGAACGAACCTGGGTTGCTTTCGGATTGTTCCGAACTAGAAGCTCCGGTTCACTAGTCATCGCAATACAACGAAGGAAGAAAAAAGAACGTTCTGAATTCAAAAAATATGTACACATTTGTTTCTGTTTTACATTCTACCATATTGCCTTACATTGTGATACTGCATGGTGTAACTTTTAGTTACGTTAGGTATAATGATGAATTAAATATAAGGAAAAAAAAAAGCTAACATCCCTGAGGTTTTCACACTCGGCGGTGGCGCTTCCTAAGCTACACGGTTTTCAAACAGCTGTAAAATTCTCCTCACAGGGTTTCACACTTGATTTGCAACAATTGGCACACTTTCCATTCTCTTTATACAATTTGATAAAGATGGCAATTTGATCAGATAAAGTGAAAACCCCTGTTAAGGTTGACCTTCCGACCACGTCACTTACTCTATAGAGCATGCCGGCAGCACATTAACTCACTCTAATTCCCACCCCTCCCCTTTCTCGGTGTGCGCGAACATATTATCGTGACGCGGCATTTTACGAGCGCCCGGTGTAATCGCGCGTGATGTCATTCAGCGCATAATGACGAATCATTGTTGTTTCTCCACACTTCCAATCCGTCACATACGTTTCGTGACGGTGTAACTTGGGTTCCCAACCTCAAATTTCGCGCGGTAAGGAAGTTCAGCTCTATTTGCGGAAAATGGGTATTGGCGAGACCGAGCACGAGTGAGCCATTCCGGGCAAACACACTATTATTTCGTCGTCCCGTTCTCCTTCTGCACGCTGGCCGCCGCCTGGCAGGCTTCATTGACCATCTGGTTGAACGTGTCCGCATCGTCGGCGTAAATGTGATGGCCCGAACCTTCGATAATGCGCACGTTCACGAAACTGTTCTCACCGAGCTGCTTGACCGTGTCGGGCGGGCTGGTGTGCAGCAGCCAGGACTTGGAACCGTACAGTACGGTCACCGGTACGGTGCTTTTCATCTCCCCGATACGGTTGAGCATTGGATTTTTGGCCCAAGCAAAGTCCTGCATCATCGTGTGAAACGCACCTTCGCCGCTGTTGAAGCAATTGGGAAACGCAACAAATATTGGTTAATTTTTTTCCTCACATTTCTAATCTATTTGTTGGAAAGATTGTGAATGAGTGCACGACCCGTTAAAACAGGAAATAGTTAATTTTAGCAGCATGAAAATCCTGTTACTACTTTGTCAAATTTAATTCAAGGCCAAACGCTTATAAGCGGGGAATATAAAAAGAAGTTTGTACGACGCGAATGAACTTAATCTGACGACTGGCATTTACCAAGAAGCGACTCCAAATGTAACTTTGTTGAACTAACACATACTAAGGGATTTCTAAAGTAAATCCAACCGATAAAAAGCTAAAATGAAAACAATTTACTTACGTGGGGTTCTGCGAGTTACACTGGTGGATGTAGTTCGAGATGTCCATCCCGTCTGTGATGACGTTGGAAAACTTCATCACGATATCCTGCCGGAACCGGCTAACAAGCGAGGGTCCGTACGGTCCCGCGAACCGTATTGGCCACAGTGGATTTAGCATCTTCGACACGGCAAAGATCGGCCGCAGCCAGAACCGGATGCGCACGTTATTTTCGAACTCTTTAGGCTTCTCCGGCATGCCCCACGGGTCGGCCAGTATGAGATGGCGCAATCGATCCGGGTAGGAGAGCGCGTAACTGGCTGCAATAAAGCCACCCATCGAGTGGCCGAGCAGTATCATCTCCTTGAGGTTCATCTCCCGTCGCCACTCTTCGATCGACTTGACCAGCTGCTTCTCCACCACCATCGGGTCGGTCGAGAAGCGGGGCCGTGAGCTGCGCCCGAATCCGAGCACATCGATCGCGTATACCGGACGCTCCCGGGCCAGTGCGTCCAGGTTAAGCACCCACAGAGCAACACCCGCCCCGAGACCGTGCACGAGCACGAGCGGCACGTTCGGTGATTCCGTGTTCAGCGAGAGTGTCCATATCTTGTCCGCCTCACCGACGCAGTGCCCCACATCAACGAAACTGCCCCGGTACGGTGTTTTGAGATCTGGAACGTTCGACAAGAGGGGGTTGGTGTTGCATCATTCGGAATGGAACGGTGTACTGTCGATGATTGTGCGTAAATACTTACACGAAAGGATGCGCTTTTCCAGCGCTCGTAACATGTCGAAAGATGTACCCGTCCACCAGTTGAACCAGCTAGAAGGTGAGAGGGAAAGAAAATATCGCACAACACGGTTAGCACGAGATGCTGCTGCTCGGTGTATCGGTAGCGTGTTCGTAAATAAATCTGTTTTCGCGCCCCAAAACGAAAGGAAAAACCGCCTTCCCGACTGGCATAACAGAGCAGGCTGAGGAGAGGCAGGAGAGATGGTAGCGCTTACCCTTTATCCTTCCCACACAGGGACGATTCACTGCCGCTGGTTGCCTTGTCGAATGTTGTTGTCGGAGCTGTCGCTGTCGCTTCCGCTGCCATTGCTCTGCGCTGCTTTTGAATCACTTCCACCCGCCACACTGCTTACGAATATTATGAAATTCGTTGTGTCGCATGTTTGATTGTCGCGGTTACTTCAACCACCAACTTCCCCTCCTGTCATACTTCTTTCAACACTTTTCAAAATTACATACGACGCAGTATTCCCGGTGTTTACATTACAGCCTACCTTCACTGTGTACGTTTATACGCCGTGGTTCAGGTTTGCTCCATTGTGTACATAACACACAGCGGCCGCTAGCGGTGCTGGACCATTTACATCACAGATAGAGTTTTTCTCTATGTTTAGTGTGTGTGTAGGTCGGCTAGAAAGTTGGCCAAAAATGGATGAAGAAATGGGGAAAACTATATTTGTATTCATTTACTGACAAACAGTACTTGTCTAGCAAAATTTGAATGAAACCGTAAAGACCGCAAAAATTTGTTACAACTATGCTAAACAGATAAACATTGTTAGTTTCGTCAAATAACGTTAGCTTTTCGTTAAATTACTCAATTTGAGCAATATTTTTATAACGATTGTGATAAAATTTAAACCTACGTAACGGATCGAGACGTTATGCGTTACTTGTTTTGACGTTTCTGAATAGCCTTCATCAAACAAGTTAAAAAGTATGCTGGAATGAAAACAAAATGTAATCGAATAATTTTATTGTTCAGAAAACAGCTGCACAGCTATTTTGAAAAGCTTTTTCGTTAAACGACTGGAATGGGTTGACCCATTTCAAAAATTTACAATTTGGATGTATTCGTTATATTAGGCAGTTTAATGACCATGATGGTAATTTCAAGAACGACAGATCGTGTGTTCCCAGTTGAACCGTGCATTGCAGCAAAATGCTAAAGTCTCACACGCGTTGACCGTAAAATTAGAACCACTTTTATGAATAGACTGCCAACCAAATACGTTTTTGCACAAATGTTAAATAAATTTAGCTGCTAAAACAATTAACTTGAAACCGAAACTGCCCACACTTACAATGTATTTAGAAGAAAGCCGCCTTATTCAACGTATGCTAAAACTGGAGTAAACGCATTCATCGCGTATTTCGAGACCAAACTGTAATTTATTGCCCTGACTTCACTCCGTTTAGTATGTGTGCTTCAAGTGTTTCAACCCGCAACAGAGCAATTTTAACACGAACTATGCGAGTGTGTTTGTTGAGCTACATTTTCTCTCACACGAAAATGCACCAAGAGAGCGAACGGGAGAGACGCAGTAACGAACAAACCAAAAGACATCAAAACCCAAAATACGTCGTAGAACTTGCGAGAATGAATCACAACTGCGTCGGGGTAGGTGAAAGATGAAAATAATTTCGTAAAGCCGCACAATGTCATCAATAACAGCGAACAGTCGATTTTGTTGTATTATTGCAAGTAAAACCAATCCACAAATCCGGAAGTCAATTTAAATCTCGGGGATTCGATATCTCATTCTCGCACCCACGCATACATACATACAGTTGTATTTTTAGTTCTGCTTGGGTGGAGGAAAAGGTAGACACATTGTAAGAGCAGTAACGCACATGCTCCCTGCACGCACGGCTCGTACCGTAGCAGCTATGGGAGAAAACGAAATAGGCTCACGCTGTCGTTCTCTTTCTTTCTCTCTCTGACGGCGTGTCGTGGGCTCCCCCCTAAGGCACACACACACTAAGGCAGACGCGCGCATACACAGAGGGATCTACAAATTTCGCTTATTAGCCCCTACGCGTGCAAGCGTACAGAGCGGGTCTTCCGTGGTTCAATGTTTTTGTTCACCTTGCCGCAAGCACGAAACGCACGAATTATCGTAACGTAAAAATTACGCGACAAAAATTGTTCGCCGGATCGGGGACGTGTTAAGTGGTAAACAATACGCGATACAAACCCGTACGCAATAGAACAATATTCGCGCAACACGGCGTCGCGCGAAACGCGTGAGTGAAGACAACTGTGCTCCTGCCCCCACCCAACCCTACCAGACCTATCGATACAGCGAATTGTGAGTTTCGGTGTGTTGTTTTGTATTCTTTCGAAAACACCCACTATTCCGTTTTCGTTCACCGCCGGTTGTGAGAACGATTGTGAAGAGTGAATAATTTGTAACACCGCCAGGCGTGGTAAAAAAAACGACGATAGTTTCGCGTTTTATATTCTGTGACGAATGCGTTCCAGCCTCCTGCTCGTCGTCATTTGGCTTGCGGAGGAGTTCCGTGTGTCTGTGCGCGTGTATGTGTGAGAGACAGAGAAAGAGGTTTCAGTGAAGGAAAAGGTAAATTTAGAAGCATACACCCCATTCCTTCCTCCTCCCACACCATCCTTTACTGTATATCGGAGGTGGGGGCTGGTTGGGAAAAATAAACCCGTTTTCTTGCAAAAAGTATAATTTAATAGAAAAAAGGTTCCGTTGTTTATAATCTCAATTTGTGTGAATGTGTTTTGTGCAATTTATTGTTGAAGGAAAATGTTTAAAATAGAAAAAAAGGACGAAAGGAATGTCCTCCAGACGTGCTCCAATAGATGCGGCCATTTTTTTTATGTGTTGCACAGCACCCAAAATCGTAGTTTTATTTTTGTTTTTCTCTTCGAGGATTGACCGTCCCATGCAATAACTGGTTGCGGGCGATAGTGAGGGTTTGAAGGTGCGTAAATGTCTCAGTGGATTCGCTCTCCCGATGCAAGTGGAATGCGCCTTTCTCTTTGTTGTGTGTGTTTGTGTGCACGCAACGCCGAACGCTGTGTGTATTTGCCCTTTCCTTCTCTCTTTCATTCCTTTGTTGCATCAAGGTAGTAAATGTTCTAACCAGTAACTGCAGCGTTTGCATGTTGAATGAATAATAACTGTTGGTTTTGTTATATTTTGCAATAGAGCTTATTTTTATCTTGCTATTTAATTCATAAATGGTGAAACGTCAAATTTCCTCCCTCACTCACTCGCTCTGTCTCTCTTTGTCTTTCTCTCCGATGCAAATCGACAACGCGTCTGTCAAATATACGCACGCATACACACATATGTAGGCACGCATTTTTCATTTCCTGCGTTTTCGCTCTTTCTCTCTCTATCTCCCTCTCTCGCTATCGTTCTTTCTCGATCTCTTTGATTAAATTTGAAGTGCAGTTTGTTTTACTTAATTTTCTGCAGCGCTTAATACAGTATGTAGCAAACGAATTGGTCAACTTATCTAATTCTGTTGATACATGTACAGATTCACACATACAGCTGCACACTCAGTCACACTCAATCAATTCGCATGCTGCTGTTGTTGGTGTTGTTTTTTTTTCTTTTGCATCAGTGGCCGTAAGCGTGTTTGTGCGTGAAAGAGTGTTAGAAAGAGAACAATGATTGACAGAAGGAGAGGGACATTCTAAGTGCTGCAATTCTTTCTGTGGCTCCTTCTTTATTTGTGTTGGACAAATTTAGGTACATTTTTTTAATTTGACTTCTGTCGTTATTATAAAGGTGATTATACAAGTTTCATAAGACGGCAAAGTAAGATGAAAGGATTAATCTACAAAGAGAACAGTTTCAATCGCTTCTCGAACCAACACCGCCTTCTCTCGGCGCGTTCTATCCGCTCTCCCACTCTTACTCTCAATCTCGCTCTGTCTCTCTCTGTGTGTTGTCGTCGATACGGGAGAAGATTTTTGACAGTTTAGTTTTGTTCCGACCGACTGTAGGCAGCAGCAGCATCAGCCAGCGGCAGCAGCAGCATCATTACCAACATCATCACACCATCATCATCTTCATCTACCTCCATTTGTCCCCCCTGTGTGTGAATGTGTGAGCGTTTTTTTTTTTTTTTGGAGAATAGATCTGACGGTGTATAGTGTTTTGCATTCCCTTTTTCTCGACGTGTGCGGCGGCATTCTTGTGTAAGTGTTCTTTCTTTAATGAAAGACTCTCCTCCACAACAAAACAGCCCTCCCTGGTACATTCAGAACGGTACATGAACCGATCGGCGGTGGGGGACCACGCCGCCTAAGATAAAGGAAGCTATTTCCGGAAGACACGGTGAAATGCTGCACAAACGCATGTGTGTGTATGTGTGTGTGTGCTTGCGTTTGTGGATGCGTTTTGGAGAAGTTAGTTAGATCCGATTGGTGACAGCTCGCGGACCACAAGTGAGAATTGTTCTTGAAGGTGCCATTTTATCCGAAATCGTTTCCCAGGTTGGGAGTTTTGTTGAGGAAACCAGCTTCCCCTCCTCTCCCCTCTTCACCCTCCCGTTTGGCCCGTCGTGGTCGCTGCAATCAAACGCCATTAAAAAGCTGCATGTCAATCAATGGTTCCCCTGTCAATGTGAGTCGAAAAACTATCAACTTCCAACTTTCTACAATCAAAAAACCATAGCGGAAGGGGCAAGGAAGGGGCAATCTTTTCGACCAAGTGCATCCTTTTGGAATTTGTTTTAAGAAAAACACCGTTAATAGAATCCTGTCAAATCCTTGCAACACTTTTCATACCATTCGCTTATATTTTCTTCTTTTTATTTTTCGTTTTAGCAAGTGGAAGAAACATCCAGTTAAGCACGGTTAAAAATCATACCATAGGAGCCATGAAGTGCGTGTTGCGATAGTGGCGAAAAGAAAAAGATCGAAAGGAAAACAATAAAGGGCAATGCGAAGGAGACTGCTAACTGTTGACAGAAAACAAATCCGTGACAAAACAACAAACAATACAAGGTACAAGGCTGTCGGCCGCTGTCCTTGCCATCTGTAATGGAGTAAGGGGTTACGGGGACCCTCAGTAAACTCCCTAACCCCGCCTCCCACAATACCGTTTCTACACAGTGCATATACTGGATTGAGAAAAGAGACAGGCGCGCGCGCGTTAGCATTATTAACTTGCCATGTCGAAGTGGAACAAGCCACAGGGCGTAGTGGTCCCACTAGAATCGCTGCTGAAGGAGCGGCGAAAAGAGAACTGCCCGGCACCGAGACGATCGGCCGGGCTGGTTGGCCGCTGGGGCATTACCAGCTTTACCTCGATACGTAGCCGAAGCTATGGTAAGGATTAATTGATTTTTGTTTTAGGTTGCAGAATTGGAAGAGCAAATTAAATGAATTAAATGAATTTCATTACAAATCGTTTGTTGACTGTGATGTTGCTCGGCATGAAAGACCATCGGGGCTAGCTCCAAGGCAATCGAATGTCGATTTCCATCGAGACATTACTGTATGCACAGTACAAAAATGTTACTACTAGTCAAATAATAAATCACGGAGAACAAACTCATAAACGGTTAGACACGCTGGCTCTTGTAAAATCAGAAGTGGAACAAATGTCACGCCAAAGTAAAGGATTGAATGTATTGCTATAGGTTAAAATAATGTGCAGTGCTAGGCAGGGAAGAAGTCCACTCATTCAGTCAATTAGTCTCCTAACGTTTACAACAAATATATCCATCACTTTTCTTTTTATGTAATTTGCTCCACCGTCCTTCTTTTTAAATTTGTATGGTCACATTAACAAACCAAGGTCTGGTAATCATATGGATGACCTTTATAAACATTATTAATTTCTTCGATTGAAGTCACTTGGAAGTCACGGAAAAAGGCTTTCATAACTTGTCATGTAATGTTTGTCGCTTTCAAACTAACTAAAGCTTTAAATCTTTTGAGTGGATCTACTCTGTACGATTTGCGGCATGCAAATGTGTTGGTTAGTGTTAAACGTCCAGTATTGGACGTGTGTTTAAAAGCATAATTTATATGTTAGACCCGCTCACAATCAACTCAACTTTGTCTATGTTGCTTTTTAGACTAATTTTCCCCTTCGTTTAAACCACAGTTGCGGAATACAACAACGTTGATCTGAAGGATGCTACCGGGCTGGACCTCGGTTCTGGCGACTCGCCGGACAACGTCGTCAACAATTTGCTCGGCTCGAACAACAGCGAGCCGGCCCGGCCGCGCAAGTTTTTCAAAAGCCGCAACACCATACCACCACCGCCTCCACCGACCGGGCCGAACGAACATCTCGGCCAGCACTCACCGTACGGTGCGAACGTTGCAGGTGGTTACGGTGCCGGTCCATCCGATCCGTGGAACCGGGCAAATGTAACTACGACACCGCCCCAGCAGCAGCAATTCTATCAACCTCTGTCGGCGGCCGCCGCTACCCCGCAATTCTCACCAACCGGACCACAGTCGGCAAACGTGGGTTTGCTACCGGGTGCGCATACCGGTGACGCCGGTTTCGGTTACGCCATTCAGCAGCAGCAGCTATTACACACGCTACCCGTCACGAAGGAGAAAAAACCGGGTCGGAAAAAGAAATCCCTTGAACCGGCGGACAGTGGTGCTGCTGGGCGTAAAGCAGCCGCCAGCGCGAAACCACCCAAGAAGGAGAAGAAAGAGAAGCGACCGAAGAAAGCGAAAAAAGAAGCGCCAGCGACCGGTGAGCAGGAGCAGCAGCTGCAGCAGCAGCAGCAGCAGCAGCAGGAGCAACCGAAACGTAACTCGTCCCGCATACGAAACCGGGTGGTAAACTACAATGAAGACGAGGATAGCAATGAATATGAACGTTCGGTAGGAGGGCAGCCGACCGTCGTGACCAACAATCATAATCCGCCTTTCAGTACGCCCGAGTATGGGAGCCTGGGACCGCCAGTCACAGATCCATCCTTTGCCGGTGTGCTCGATCAGCAGCAGCAATTCCACCAGGACTCGCATGTGACGACGGCAACAGCACCGTATCATCCGATGGCACAGCGACCCGTTTCATCCTCGTCCTCCCCGGCCGGTGGTTATCTTTCAGGTGGGGAAGGACGGTACGGTGCTAAGCCGAGCACAACGACCGTTACCACGCCGCTACCGTCACCGGGCGAACATCGACCTATCCTACTGCGCATCTCCAAGGTAAAGAAGCATTTTTTTTTTCTTATTACGTGTCAAGAAATGTAATCATCTTATCTTATGGGCTTGTCGTGTTTATGGTTTCTTTTTTATGCTCTGGTTGTTCTTGTTAGTGTATTCATTTATTTTATTTATTCAGTTGGTTTGAATATATACTCTTTTAAAGACATACCGTGTTGGTGGTGAATATACTGACTCCAAACCAAATATAGTTTGGTAAAAGGTACGGTAGAAAACAATTCATAACATAAGTTGTATCGTATCATGTCTAAATGAAAGCTACAATGGTACCATCATTACGTTCTTATGTTTTGCAGGGGTTTCCTATATCATGTTGTGTGTAGCAATCGGAGTTCATTTAACAATACACAAAAAACCCGAAGGGACTATTTTTCTATGTTTTTTTTTAAATCAAATATGTCGGAACGATTACATATTTTGCAAGTTTGTTTTTTTTAATACGATGGGAAGATGTTTTTTTAAAGCATTCTTCACTATTGAATAGCATTATGCAGATTGAATGAGTCTTGTATATAAAAGCAAACGATGGATGAACAAAAAACAAGTTGGGTTTTTTTTTAATTTTTGTGTGAAAATGATAGAGAATCAAATAATGATTTTGTATGACATATTTTTGTTTTGTTTGTCATTCTCAGATACACTTTCAACAGTCGGCTATATATATGCCATGCTAAAATCCCAATATTTTTTTATGCTGGTCATTGCATATTCGGGCTATCAATTATTAAAGCTATTGCAGTCGAAGCAGATATGTCAGTCCAATCTATTCCGTTGCCTGTCTGCAAACGATACACAAAATAGTGTTGTCTGTTCGAGATTGAAACCCTGCCTTCCCTCGATTTCTCCCTCGCGATTGACAAAGTGTGCGAGGCACATCTAAACATTCGCACGCACACACTCACGCGAGTGACGTGTAAATATGGGGATGGCCACGGGTTTTCGAGCGCGCGCACACTCCGCCCGTTTCTATGTGTGCGTCTACTTGCCGGTCTCTACTGCGCTCTACAGCTGTACAATGGCCCGCTGTACACTGGCTGCGGAGGGGTGCGGATGTGTGCGTGTGTTTGAAAACTGTAACGTACCGTCCGTTCCGTCGACGGCCAGAAGTAGCAGCCGTCACACCAGGCCAGAGTAAAGGTGTGCGCCCAAAACGGTGCATTCTTATTTGTTCGCTCCGCGAAACGAGACACTCATTGCACGCCCCGCAGTTAAAGGGTTTCGGAGTTTCTTTTCGCGCTTCCCACACTCCCATAAGTGCCTTTTTCGCTCCCCCTGATTTGCGGAAATGTCGTGAAAACGTACTGTGTGTGCCTCGTACAGTGAAAAGCATTATTTTGCCCGCGCTTTTCCCCGAGTCTGGTGTGATTTTTTGGTGCCTGAAGTTATTTTTTGCAATTATACCCCACAAGCATACGGGAAAAAGCAATGGTACAATGGTCTGGTAAGTCTGTGCGTCAATTTTCCCGTTTTTTCCCTTCTGCTAGTGGAAGTAAATCATACACAACAAACGGATGGGAAACATGACCCACATGACACCCTGTATGTGTGTGTATGTGTGTTTATGTGTTGCAGACATGTGTATCCCGCAATATAATTCGAAGCAGATTGTGGTGTAGATCCGTGCGAGCCCTTTTTCCCGGCCTTCTTGCTATTGGCACTTTCGCGCGCGCGTGTAAAAGATGGCGGCGGTGTGGCGGTAAGCCCGACGATGGCAGCAACCGGGCGCATTTCTCCGTCCATCCCATCGTATTGAGCGACAGTGTTGTGTATTGTGTATCGTCGAATGGGCTTCACAGGTTTACTCACACAGAGATACACGCACACACACGCCCAATAGCACAGAGCGAGATTTGTTCGAACAGTTTTGTGACGTCACAGTACGCCTTGTAAACAGGAGTTTGGTAGATCAGTGTTGCCTCACAACGGAGGGTAACGTCTTCAGCACGGCGAGAGTAGTAGGCTCTGGTGGGATTTCGACATTCGTTCTAGCACTGGAAGAAACACTTTTTGTTAGCTAAAATAAGATATTTAAATTAATACTTTTTTGATGTTTTTTATTTGCTCACTGCAGGGCACATCGATGCTGATTAGTACCGATAGTGAGGAGGTTTCGACAAACAATAGCACACCACCCACGGCCACTCAGCATAATTACAGCCATCATAATCAGCCGATCGGGGCGCAGCAACAGGACGATGACGAGGAGGAGGAAGACTTCGACGGTGATTTGCCACCGCGAACACTGCTAGCCGAAACGACTGGGCCTACGACAACCGTCCACGAGAGCTCGGTGGACTATCTCAAGCAGCATCCGCAGCAGCAGCAGCAACAGCAACAACAGCTGCAGCAGCAGCCGTACAATCAACCCGTTGAACCATTTCTACACAGCACACCGACACCGTCCGGTGAGGTGGGAGTAGGTGTAGCAGGAACGGGCGATGTGCCATCGGTGCCACCGCCGAAAACCGAACTCAAGATAAAGATATCGCTCGGTGGTAAGCCGCTGATCAGCAGTACGACCAGTGGGGCTGGGGTTGCCCCCGGTTCGACGACACCGAGCAGCAGCAGTGCAGGGGCGGGAAAAAGCACCAAGAGCAGTAGCAAATACAACTTCAAGAAGCGTGCGATCGAGCGGGAAAAAGCCCGTTCATCCTCGTCGTCCCATTTATCGTCCAAGCGCAGCAAGGTGGATCTGTCGGACGGAGAGCAGCAGCAGCAACAGCAGAATCAACCCTTTGCGGCAGCACCATCCGTATCGTCCTCAACCGCAGCAAAGACAGCAGTCGGGACGACAGTACCCCGGCCCAGCTTCCCCCTGCCCGGCACGGACACGTACGAAGTGTTTCGCACCCTATCCTCTCTGTCGGGCGGTGACGATTTCGATTCGCAGAGCTCCATTCTTGGCAGTGCGTCGTCGGACAACAACACACCGAAGCATACGCTTGCACCGGGGGAAGATTGTCAGATCATTCACAGCCGGGGGTCGAGCGATTGTGGCAGCGATTTAGAGCTATCCCAGAACAGCTCGACGGCAGCAGCACCGCCGTCAGACGTGTATTCGGAGAGTGAAAACACGCAGGATAATAACAACCCCCAACAACAGCAGCCTTCCCGTACGATCGTTTCCCTTGCTTCCTGCACGACCACGACAGCAGCCTCCTCCCCGCCTGTACCATCCGAAACTGTGCCACCGGTGGAGTTGCTACAGCAGCAGGCACCAGCACCCACTGCCAACCCAGAACGGGTGGAAGTGTTGAAGTTGAATCTGAAGAATGTTGTCGGTACCGGAGCGCGCGTGACACGTAACAAAATGAAGCACAGCGCCAATCCGGTGGACGAGCCCCAGCAACAACCACAAGATTCGGAGGGATCGCCGGCCAAACAGCAACTACTGTTGCGTGTTGGGGGTCGTACCGGGCGAAACCGTGCGGCTGCGGTTAGCAACAACAATAACAATGTGGTGCGTGGCGGTAATACGGTGAGCGAGAAGCGCACCCGTAAGCAGGCGGCGGAACCCAACCAACCGAGGGAAGAACCACGGGGAGAGCCGACACTGGCTGTACCGAATGTTGCCACGGTGGATGAATCAATGGAAGCATCTTTGGCTGTGAATGTAACGCCGACACTGGAAGCACCCGTGGTCGCACCGAAACCGAGCGTAACTAGACAGTACAGCCGCCGCAAGAAGAACGTGGTGCCGCCTGACTATCTCGGTGAACCATCCACGACCGGCGAGGGAAGCCGGGTGGAGAGTAGCACCGGCGACCAGGAACGACACAATGGGGATGTGATGGGGCCAGCAGAGCAGCAACAGGTGACGTCGTGCAGTACGACAACGTCCACGCTTGCACCACCAGCAGCAGCTTCGGCGGCAGCTTCCGGACAGGAGATGACGGCAGCTCCACCGCCGGCACCGATGCGATTGGTACTGCAGAAAAAGGGCACCATCTTTAAGAGTCGCCCACTGGTCGGGTCGTCCGATGGGGCAACCGACACCAAGAAGCGGCACGTGTACAAACACAAATGGGACCATGGGAATGGGCTGCTGGATCAGGATGGGAAGGCGAGCGCGGATGCAACCGGCGGTGGATCGGTAGCCGGTGGTGTAGGTGGCAATACGGTCGGTGCAGTGTCTGCGGAACTGGCCAACCTTGCGTACTCGACGGACGGTGGCTTCGGTGATGGTATCGATGGTGATGTGCACGAGGGTGGTAGTGGAGTAGGTGGTGGATTGGTTGGTGCTGGGACAGGTGGTAGCGGTAGTGGAACGTCCGGTGCCAATCAGCTGGACTTTGATGGAGCCTTTTTCGATGGTGATACGCCATCTTCCATACCGCTTCGTTCGAAGCGCTTGAAAACGTTTGCAGCCAGCGGAGGAAGTGTGAGCGGTGTGGGTGGATCCTCTGGACAGGGTGCCGGTGTTGGTGGCTCTGGTGGAACCGGTGGTAGCATACCATCGTATTACCATCATTACGGTCGGCCGCAGGCAAGTGCCGGTGATGAGTATGATGGTGCAGGGGGCGATCCCTTCGATGATGATGAAATGGGCGAAGCGGATGAGTACGGCAGCGGGAAGATGCGGTGCGATCGGCAAACGAAACCGTTCTACACGATCGTGCGCAACGTGAAAAACTCGCACCAGATGCAGGAGATTGGTGAGTTCCAGGAGATGGACGACGATGTCGACTACATACTGAGCGCACTGCATCCGGACAATCCGATCTCGACCCGGTGTCTGTCGGCGCTGCAGCTTGCCACCAAGTGCATGAAGCCCGCATTTAAGATGCACGTCCGGGCGCACGGTGTCGTGACGCGATTCTTCCGCGCCCTATCCGATGCACATCAGGACCCGAGCCTGGGGCTGTGCACGGCCGCCATCATGTACGTGTTTTCCCAGGACAAGCTGAACATGGACCTCGACCGGGACTCGCTCGAGTTGATGTTGAACCTGCTCGACACCGACCACAAGCTGACAGAGGGTGGGACGGCCGCCCAGCAGCAGCAGCAAAGCCAGTTGCAGAAGAACCGGCAGCGTGTGAAGGAGCTGTGTGAAGAGATTAAGGGCGCCGGTAAGGGTAAGCACATCGACACGGATCGGGTGACGGCGGGTTCGCTTGCTATGGAGTCGCTCCTCTCTCTAACGTCTCAACGGGCCGGCGAATGGTTTAAGGACGAGCTGCGCAATCTTGGCGGCATCGAGCATCTGATCAAGACGGTGGCAGAGTGCTACGAGCAGGTACCGGGCCAGGCAACCGACTGGCACGAGCAGGATGTGGCGAAGCTGCGCAAAATCGAGCGCTGCCTGCGGGTGCTCAACAACGTCAGCCTGTTCAACTGCCAGAATCAAACGTTTCTGCTCGAGCACCGGTCGGGACTACTAGTGCAAATACTGGTCCGGCTCTATCGGCAGGTTGACCGGGACCTGATGCACTATCCGACGGACGATGCGACGCCAAAGGAGAGCATCGGTGTGCTGCTGCGCGAGCTGCTTCAGCCGATGCTGCACATGCTCATCACGCTTACGCACTCGTTCGACGAGCAAGGTGAGGCTTTTACATTTGGTACACATTTGCTATAAAATAACTGTTTTCATTCTAATAATTATCTTCTGCTCTTCCTACAGCCCGCGGTGCCCATCTTGTCGGGAAGCAGCCGGATGTGATTAACATCACGATGCATCTGCTGCTGCGCATTGCCGAGTACGTGCCGCAGCGGTACGTGTTTGATTTGCATCTGCTAGCGCTAACGCTGCTGCTCCATCTGGCCCGGCCGAGCCAGCACAACCGTCAGCAGGTGCTGCGCTACATGGACGCGGAGACGAATCGGGGCGGGTTCAAGGCGCTGGTCGAGTACTTTGAGCAGCAGGAGGAGATGGCTAGGTAAGTCCGATGCAAAGACACCGCGTTCTGCATGTTAGAGATTATTCATGCGCAGATCATTTCTACATTCGGAGCTTTACGATTTTCGTTATTGTGTTGTATTATATAGACCGTTTTACTTACTCTCTGTTTTACCGGTTTTTCCCCAGTCATGCAGAAGAGAAAACAAACGCAATACTGGAAACACCTGCACGAACGGTCGATGCGGAGGATGCGGAAACAAAGTGTAAGTGTCGTGAGACAATCAACTATTTAGAAACATTTTCCTAATGCTCCTGCTTCTTAACTCTCCTTACGCTTCGTGCAGTGATGCAAAAAGCGGAACACCACATGGAGCACACGTACATGGGCAGTCACGTGTGCATGCTGATCTGTCAGCTGGTAATGGACGAGCCCGGACTTGAGCAGATCGCCCGAGCGCATTTGAAAAACGGCAACTTCAAGCGTATGGTGGCGGCGCTCAGCCGATACTACGAATTCCTGAACCTCACGACAAACGTATGTAACCCAGAAGCACCCTTCTGGACTCCCATAGCAGTTAGATATAAATCTAAACAACTCATATTTTCCTACCCCATTTTAGGCGGACGCAGAAAGTACGGCACACAAACGGCAAACGAAGGAAGCGATCGATTATCTCAGTCAGCTCGATGGCTGTGAGTCGTCCGGTGCAGTGCGTACGAATAGCGCCACCAGCAGTAACAATGCCACCGCTGCTACATTTGGTCAGTAGTTTAGATTGATGGAGAAATGGTTTGACTAATTGTCGGTACACACACACACACACACAAGTGCCGCCTGTAAGCTTTTGGACGATAATGTGGGTTGTCTCGTATTCGGCTATTGTTTTTAACTTGAAGCAAATTCGTATTGTTCATACATTTATGTAATGATCGGTTTTAAATATGCCTACCCCATCGCGCACATTGCTTGAGTATGACTAAAGAAATAATGAGGGAGAGAGAGATAGAGAGAGAGAGAGAGAGAGAGAGAGAGAGAGAGAGAGAGAG
>KB674325.1:0-20720 GCA_000349165.1 Anopheles christyi | reverse complement strand
AGGAGGGAGAAACCTTTTACTCAACCACCGTGACATCGTTTACCTCGTGCTTCGATTACGGCTCGATTGTTGACTTTCTCCCGTTTTGCGGATGCGAACACATGAAAGAGGATGGAAAAATGGCAATATCGAATGAAAGCTTGGTGCGATCGGTTGGAAAATGGAACATGCAAAGAGGGAAACGGGTGAGGCCATGAAAGCAAAAAAGGGTATTATGTTCGTAAATGTGAGCTTGGTGGGTGCCGGTGTAATATCCCAGCCCGTGCGATAATAACAGTCCGGCTGAAGCAAGGCAGTGTTATACAAAGCGATATAATGTAAAATGTAAAATTATGTAGCAAAAAAAAAAAAAGAATCACTCACACACCACACGGTGCTTATCTGTTGGGAGGCCGTCGAACAGATGGGTGCGTTAGGATGTGCAATTTTTTAATGCAGCTGCAACTCGATCACTATTAATCATATCGTGTGCACAAGGGTGCGATAAGCTTGTTGCGAGGAAAATGCTCGTTATTGAGAAAGGGGTAGCCAGATTAACTCTTTAATTAAAGTGGTTTTATTATTTAATTTCAATTTCAACATTCAATAAACTAAATGTTGCATAGAACATTTTCTCCTTTTTGCGCACTTTCTCACACAACTGTAATTTGTATAAAGGTAGCTGCCAGCTAAATAATAATAGTGGCGTTGCATAAAGTTGTTCAAAGCAAGTTCCAAATCCAGGTGTCCTTGACGGGTGCCCCTGAATGGGCCAAAAATCAACGGTGCTTCCCATAGAATGTTAATGCTTGCACGTATTCTACTCTCAGTAAGACTTGCAAGACATTGCGTTGGAACATGCTCATTGACGTAAGCATAAGCTGTTTACAAGCTGTTAGAAAACGGGGGACTTTAGCTGCCTTTAGTTGGAATGCTCCTTTGGCCGTTCTCTGTCGTTATTTATCAGCAGACGTTATTAATTTCATTCATTAAAATCGCAAACGTTGCCACATAAATTATTCTATTTGTGATAGAACTAGAAATAAAATCTCTGGAAATCTAATACACTGAATTAGAGTTACCCCTTGCGGGAAAGCATGAAGCATTGGCACTCATTTTGCTCTCACTAACTTAAAACCACTCAAAGCTTCTTTCCTGTTGGACATCAAACGTGTTGTTTTCGATCCAGCTTAAATAAATCTAAGCCAACAGTGACTTGTTTGCGGCACGATGGAAACTGACTTACAACATAAAAACAAATCCCTCCCCAAACCGTTCGGATCCCACCACTTGCTCACGTGGCAAACTGTGCTTGATCTTTGCACCACAATAACACCAATCGGCCTAATCGGTTGGACCACAAAACAAACGCACCGTTCTGTGTAGGGTGTGAGAGAGGCGCACACAGAAGTACCCAACCGGGGGAAATACGATGTAAACAAACCACTAGCACACCATACACACGCTGTGTATTTAATCAGCCACTGTACTGCTGTGTGCTTATTGCATAATATGGTTTGGCCTTACACTTTTTTTTGTCTTTCCAGCTCCTTTCTTTGTTGTCGATCGAAGAAGGTTCTTCTACTGAGACGGCCAATGCAATAGGACGGAAAACTACCGGAAGGCAACTGCGCGAGTCTTGGCTTATCGCGCCTTCCAATGGACAACGGACGAAAGGGTGTGGTGCTTGTCGGTGGGTGAGGGTAGGAGACGTTATCACCAACGCGTCGGGACGGGTTGCAACGAGTACGGGATGATAATTGTTATTTAATACTGAAAATCGACCCGTGTGACGCAGCGCGAACGCGCTAATGACCGATAAACGATTGTGCATACTTGCATACATTCGGGTCTGATTTTTTTTTATTTTGCAGGCGCCTGTATGTTGCGCAATGTTGTGCCCGTTTGGTGTTATTTTTCAATGCTCTTTGCTGGTTTCTATTCTAGAACAGTTTGCTTCTGACCAGATGCATCTAGAAATCACCTTTATTGGTGTGTTGCATCATTGATTTGTTTATTTTTGTTTGCTGTGCTGCTTTTCAAGTTACACCAAACTCACAACAACCCTTGAACAGACCTCGGCCAAGTTACAACAGATGGGCTGCAATCATAAAAAGCATGACAATGGTCATCTCCCCTGTAACAACGATGTTTTGCATGGGTTGCATTTCTTCCAAGATAAACATACGCTGCCCGTCCTTGGGCTATGGTGGTGGCCTTTGAGTGTAAAAACTGCTTCTAAATAAACATTTCAGCAAACCGGGCCGATTTAGAGGCTGGTTGTGACGAAGAAGTTCTTTTAGCTGGAATGGAGAAAGGTTTGAAGGTTAAGGCGAGCGGATAGGATGGTTATCTTTTTTCCCGGTTGGACAAGGTAGTTTAATAAACATAAACCACCATATGATAACACTTTACTTTTGCCTTTGTTTCTACTGTTACTGATTTAAAGTGTTGTGCAATAATACTTTTTGATAAGTTCATCTAGAAAGTTCACATAGCTCAATCTTTCCCTAAAACCTGAACATAATCTATGATAATCATAACGTTCCTCCTTCTCGCTCGCCTTCTCACACCCTCTCTCTTTCTCTCTAGCCCCCGCATTTCTCACACTCTCTCTTTCTTTATTTTCATCACATTATCCTCCTTGAATATCATCACATTTATGTCACAAATTCGTATGCTCATCAAATGTGAAGGTCATGGCTAGCTGCGGAAAAACCTTCACTGATCTCCACGCCAACGAAGACAACGATGACAAATAATTGACCCTCGCTGAAGCCTTCCATTAAGCTTTCTGTCACCTCGCTTCGAAGCGTATACTACCACCATCGTCATCATCGTTGTTGCTATTATCATCATAACCGTAATCATGCCCATATGCCATGCTCGGTCAACGCTTTTCCCGAGCCAGTCGCCCGGACCGGTTTGGCAGTGGAAACGACGACGTCGAAAGGTATGTGCTGTGTGGAGCAGTGAAATTGAACCTTGCTGTTAGTAAGCGCAACCGGTACGTGTTAGTGTGTCACGGTGCAACATAGGGGAAAAGATATGGCATAATGTAAATGGCTGCAGGAAGGAAATGGCAAATGGGTTAGTCGATGGCACTTGACGCAATGTAGGGCAGTGAGCTGTGCTGATTTGGCTGTAGCATAAAATTAAGGGTAAAGCGACAATAAAAACATATCCTTCTTATTTTCAGAACTCAAATACAAGCGGAGGGAACGGAAGGATGAATAAAACTTGTTTTTACCTGTGAGTTTGCATTATTTGCATGACAAGATTCGCATACCAATTGCATCATCCATCTAGCCATTATCAAATGACAGGACCACTTGAAGTGGTCTTTCAAATACCGAAAGCCAGCTGTCACGAGCCATTCACAAATTCCTCGGTTATCAGAACAGTCTGTGAAGGTCGCCCTGTCCACAATCGGGCAGCGCGCATTCTGAAAATAAGCCCGCTGTGAATATGATATGATCGATTGGGGTTGGGTTGTCTCGGGAGGGTAAATTATGCAACAATTCCCTATATTCGTTGTTGCTGTCTAAGAACAATTTTGTTTCTTAAACATCTTTATGATTGTGGATGTTATTGAATGTTCGAAGAGACGATAATGATCTCACGACCCTAGAAAGTTATCAATAAAAAGCCAACATCCAAGAGGAATGGTTGCATGAAACCCTTCAAGGACATGAAAGATTGCAACTTTTCCGTTCGGATCACGTTGAACACACTTCAGCTTCACCCACTCACCGGCACACTAGTAAAGCACACCCGCGGGGTAAGATGTTGCTTTTCTCCTTCTTTATTGCAACACACCGGTCGGAAAATAATAAGTGGTAAAAAGAAAAATGTCACCTTTCTTCCGACTACTCCCTTCGAAAGAGGTGTGCGCTACATAATCGCTCGACATACCACCGGAAAACGTGACTTTTTATTCACCCTTGGTGACATACCGAACCCAAAGCGCGTTCGTAACGACGGTTGTTGCCTAGTTGACGGGTACATTTGTTAAACAGGGCTAACTGGAAAACGATTCCTCACCCCCCCACCCCCAACCTCCAACTTCCCTTCCGCAAACGATATGGAATTGTTAATTAGCACTTACCGTACGCAGTAGCAGCGGCAGCTCTACCAAAACACATGTGGAAGGATGACTTAATGGATCGATTTGCTCGACCATCCCATCGGTGATTTGAGTACCGGGTCCGATGATCGACGTTCACGACGCTTGTTCGGCCTCGGTCAAGGATACGGAACGTGTTGCTGCGGCGTGTTTTCGAAGGACGCATCCCATCATCGGTCGTTGGCTTCATCGCCGGTTGCTTTCTGGTGGCAGGCAGGTTGCTCGAATCCGAATGCGGAAATACGATCGGGTTTTCAGCTTCGATGGGCGCTATGTTGACGCTTGTACGGTTTCGGTCCAGTTTTTAGCGAGCGTGTGAATATTGAAGCGAACGGTTGCGTAAGATTACCGGCTGACCGGTGGGCTTATGGTTGTGTTTGAGTGTTGTGCTGGTTTCCACCAACACTTATGCGGTTGGGATTATAGAAGCGTAAAAATGGATGATAAAATTAAATAAATAAATAATTATCATCGATGAGGCAAAAAACACATAGAGGAAGGGATCTGTTATGTTTTTGTAAATTATTATTAATTGATATTTTCGACTATGCAGCTGGACACACAAGCATGCTGCTGTTCTTAATGA
Source organism: Anopheles christyi (assembly GCA_000349165.1). Classification (NCBI taxonomy): domain Eukaryota; kingdom Metazoa; phylum Arthropoda; class Insecta; order Diptera; family Culicidae; genus Anopheles; species Anopheles christyi. Next base: position 16,029 of record KB674325.1, on the reverse strand, counting down.
ACCACTCATTTGTTGATATTAATGGATCAACATTAATTTCAAACCTGTACCTTCTGCGTGTATAGATTCAATAACCCACCTAATAAAAGAACGTATCATAGTACTGCTCGTCAGGAAACTCCTGGATGGAAACACTTCTCTCCTGAATTCGTTTCTCTGCCTGCTTCACAACATGTCCAAGCAAGTAGCTGTGAGGTTTCATCAACTTCTGAAAGTTGGATCTCTCCAACCGATACACTTCACACACTTCCAGTGCCACCACGCTAACCGTCCGCTGCGCAGCGGTGCGAAACAGAGCTATGGCGCCAAAGTTGGCACCGTCAATCAGATGGCCCAGCTCTACCCCATCAGGCGTATAGACGGCGGCAGTGCCAACGGCCAGGAAGTACATCGTATGAGCTACACTACCAGCCGTCAGGATCGTATCGTTCTCCAGGTACAACTCGAACCGCAGCTGATCCGCAATGTCCTGCAGTATGTAAGCCGGTAGACCAATGAAAACATCCGAACGGGTTAGGAATGGTTCGAAGGCCACTTCCATTAGTACGGTGCGACGCAAATTATCCGACGCCTGCATCCTTATCGGGCGCACGTCGAAGTAGTGCATGTGATAGTGGCAGGCAAAGTGACGACTCATCTTCCGGTGTACAGCCTCTCCGAGCCGCATCCGCCGACAGAAGGCATCGATCTCGTTCAATATTTCGTCGTACTGCGTTTCACTTGCGTCCGCGGTTATGATGGTGCGGATCAGCAGGAGTAGAATGTAGGTGGACCATATCCAACCACCGAGCAGCAGCAGTGATTGCGTCCACTCGTGCAGAAAGTGATGGGAAATGGAGAGCGAGTGTCCGCCCTGCACACTAATCTTGAACGTGATCATCAACGCTCGCAGATAGCGATAGGTGACGGACACGCTGCGTTCCACATCATCCAACCGTGCTGCCATGAACTCGGCACAAATGGACATCTTCGGTAGGTGCCGTTGAAAGTAATCTCTAAGATCGTTGAGCGGAGGAAGTCTGCTCCGATGTGTGATTGGGTAGTGGTAGGCATCGCGCTGTTGATCGTGACTCCAGAGTACATCGACTAGAAAGGTGGCCTCGAACCTATTGTCTCCGAGCAGGGAAAGAGTAAGCATCGGGACGACGTACAGTAGGCAGGAAGTCCAGTGCAGCACGTACAGTGTGTCCATGATCGGTTCAAGCAGGCGGATTTGCTTTTCTGACAGCCCAAATAGACCACGTGCGACGATTGCAAAGTACCAGTTGATCGAACGGAAGCGCCAAATACACAGTAGGTACAGATAGATCACCAGACAGAGGTAAACCATTACCGCATCCTGATAGAAGGCACGTACCAGCTCATCCAGCAACAGTACGTACGGTACAAACAGCAGCATTCTGTTGATCACGTTCCACCAGCGCAATCGGTAGCGCACGATACGACTTGGTTCTAGCACTATCTCACCCTGGCTAACGTATCCCGTGATCAATTTTAGGGTAAACTCCATTCCCAGCATCGCACACAGCACACAATCGAACAGCTGGATCCTGCTCAGGACGATATACGGGAGATGTGGTGCGAATGCGAAGGCAAAGGCAAGTGTCACGAGATGGAGCGTCAGAACGAAGTACATCATCATCTCCCAGCACTTGCGGAAGCTGCTGAACGGGTGCACAATGAACGGGGGCAGCTCTCGGACGAGTCGCTCGTTTTCAGCCGCAATTTTCGTCCGACTGCGATAGTAGATGCGTGTTTCGGGATGATCGGGTGAGATGAGTAGCAGGGTGCGGATATGGCGAAGTATCCGGCCGGCCAATGTTGTACCGGGAAGGATTGGTGGTAGGTGTGTGACGGAATCGCCCAGCCGAAGCACTCCCGGAAGTGAGCAGCGATGCCCTTTGAAAGACATATTTCGGATGGACGTTGTTTCTGATTTGCTGACTTCAAAAAGGCGTTTGCTCATTCCATGGATATCTATGATGGGCAAACGTCGTATGTGCCGTGTGTGACGTAATTGTCATTGGAAGGATATTGTGCGAAATTAAACAAATAATCGAACGCATTATATTCCAAACTGTATTACATGTTTACTCTCCAAGCAATCATCCAGCAACCATTCACGGTATGATTGTTCTCCCCATGAAATCCCACAACCGACACCTTTCTTGGCAACGCCATACTGACGCGCTTCGACAACGTTTTGATTCGTGAAAATTTTAAATAAAGCAAAACTTTGTACAACTGGCACCTGTGAGTTGTTTTTGTGACGCCCTGAGCGTATACGAAAGGACGTCCTTTACTGCTGTCACGTTCCTTGCCAAGTGGCACATGTTCCGGTTGTGGAATGGGGATATGCAACCACATTCACCGTCCGCTTTCAGGACCGCTTCCAGTCGGGCATTACGAAAAGCGGCCGCCATTATGCTGCGGTGGGTTTGAACTTCCCGGTGACTGCAATCCTACGTCAGCGCTCGTCACGTTACTGTGCCAGGTGAGTGGAAAACTTTTTCGAGCCCGAGTTTTTTTCGCCTCCTTTTACGATCCATCCAGGGACGCTTTTCACGAGGCGACAAATTTGTTGTGCAACAGTTGCTAACTGGCGTAACCTTTTGCACTGTGCACCGAGGGCTATTTCAATTTAGACGCATTCCTGTTGCAAATGACAAGTACGGATCGATGAGCTAATGGTGCTTTGAGTGTTTACCAGAGTGTATGGGAAGGAGGATATTTTTAGTGGATAGTACCTACTATTCCGAGCTCACAATTTATTCTAAATTGAGCCACACTGTCGTACATGCTTCACGAATAAAATTGATTTCCTTAATATTCATCAATCCAAATTATATAACCATTAGGCGCTTGCCACACGATCCCCAATCCAGCTCATCTGATCTGGTCATATGCTAATCTCTCTCGAGATGTACATCTCTTTGGACGCCAGGTCCGGTCAGGTCAATGCCAGCCGATATAGGGTCAAGTAAAAATGGATCGTCACAGCGAAGCGTTACTGAAGGAAAGTGTTGAGGCACAAGTTTATGCCCGAGAATGTCAATCAGCAAATCCCACCACCGGCACAAAAATGACGAAGGATGACGATGAAGGCAACAGACAACGTGATGGACAGATGTGGTGGTTCGTTACGAAACACACCTTTGCGAGGGTTTTACACTTCTTCAGGGTCGTGCGAAACAGCTGGACACACGATCGATGTCGCGGGCCAAGTCACTGACCGGAAATTGATTATCCGAAACGGTCGCGAATATGGGTACTCGAAGTAGCGAGAGAGAGGTCAGCGTTCGAACGCCGTGTGATGGACCGTGAACGTACAGACGGAACAGAAGGGAGATTGAATATTGAAAACGTTTTAACATTGATGGTGGGAGGAACCTTGTGGGATAAGATTGCTTTATCAATTTGATGGTTATGTCATGGTCCAAGCGAGTATACAGTTCAATTTTTGAAAGTTTGTAAATATTCTGGAATACTTACAGCGACTCCTAGAAGAATTATTAGCATGCTAAAGAGCCTTCGCAGCCGACAACACGGGCCATGTTACCATGCCAACCCCGATGCAATCGCGTTTAATTATCATAGCAACCAGGCCAACCATTCCTGTTTATATTTTGCTTCCCATTCAGGAAAGACCTTCACAAAATTTAAGCGAGTATCCCATTCAATTCGCCACAGGCACTTCAAATCCAAATGGGAGAACTAGTCGAATACAATCCCGTAGAAAATGTACAGCCCGAAGAGCATATTCATCACCGTTGCCATCCACTGGTAAAAGCGAGTGTTACACATTTGTATATAAAACAATTGAATTTTTTTTTCTTGCAGCACCTAACCTGGGTGTCCGGTTTCAATCCGCGGGTGTCGCTGCTGAACGTCAGTACGACGCGTGAAAGAAAGGAGCTAGTGCTGGCGTCTGGAAACACGCTCCTGTTTTACTGTTACGATGGTGAGCGCGAGAAAATAACGCCAGTGATTGGACATGTGAGTTAGGTTTTAGTAGAAATTAGACTATTTGTTTTATAACTTTTTGTACAATTGCAGAAAAATGTTGTCAACATGATCGGTTGTGACGGAAGTGGACGCTTTGTGGTGAGTTCCGATTGCTCCTACTGTATCAACGTGTGGGATAGAGATATTGGAGGCGAAAGCAATCATCATCCGATTGCCATCAGGACGATTTTTGAGCCCTTTAAAGCGAACGGCGATATTGGTGCAGTTGCACTGAGTCGCGATGGGAAGTATTTGCTGGCCGGTGGTGGAATGCCCGATGAGCAGGGTAGCCATCTTAAGCTGTGGTCATGGACGGTTGGAAATGATTTCCCGGATGGTAGGAGCTGCATTGCGAACCCTTCCACGCCAGTCCCTCGTATTATGACACTTTTCACAATTTCTAGATACAATCACTCTTCCTACCCGTTTGGGACGCATCAAAACGATCCATTTCTGTCCGGACCGTGGCCGTCGCAATCAGTTCGTTGTAACTCTAGACAGCGGAGTTGCTTTCGGAGCGTGGGATGCTAAGGAACAGAAACTGTCCATACAAGTCCCGAAACGGCATGGCTTTCAGGACTACAATGATACCGTGTTTGTGGAGCGTACGGACCGGGCAGTATCGGTGACCGGAGCAGGTATGGCTGTGCTCTGGAGCAACGACCGGAAGTTTTCAGACCGACCGGAGGGAGGAGTGCAGCGAAAGGAGTTCCTTAAGTATCTGCATCTGAAGTACGCTTCGATCAATGTGGTACGTTCGTGTGACGAGAAGATCGTTACCGGAGATGATGATGGGGAGATACGGTTCTACGACAACTCCATGAAGATACTGTACTGGTTCAAGCAAGAGGACCTAGAGCCGATAAGGACACTGTCGTTTGAGCTAGTTGAAACACGGCAATCGATACCACCGGTTGAACCGATAGAAGGAGATGATCAACCATCGAAGGAAGGTGATTCCAAGCGAGGGCAACAGTTTATAACAATGTGTATATATTATAATCGACTTGAATTTTTTTAAAGAATCAACCGAAAAGAAACGGGTGGTGAACATCGAAGATATTGCACCGAAGGACGTTTCGTTTGAGGCACGACCGGTAATCGTGCGCGGGTTTGTATCGGCCACTAAGTCGGGCAAAATCTACGACATCGACATAGTGTACAACAAAATACAGGAACTATTTTTACAGTCACCAAGCATCATTACGGCGTTTGATGTACATTCGGTGAGGTAAGGAACGAGCAGCTATCTCTTGGAATCGTAGAAACTACAAGTAAGTACTGATTATTTCCCTGCAGATCCGAACTCTGCACTTGTGACGGTAATGGACGTTTTGTTGTGTATGATCTAAAAACGAACTCGATGAGATTAGCCCTCGATGTACCGATTCAGCGGACTCGTCGAGGCAGAATCACCACACTAGCCTATTCTCCTTGTGGTAAGTATGATTGTGAATTGATATTTGTAATAAAAATAACACTCTTTTCCAATCCAGGAACATTTTTGGCTGGAGGTGCCGAAAATGGGTACCTGTGGATGGTGGAACCTAATCTGATGATACTCGCCGGAAGCAGTCCATTTCAGTTTACCAATGAAAAGATCCGCTTGGTGTTGTTTTCTGAAGACAGCAAATATTTGACTTGCGTGGTAAGAGTTCCTATGTTGCATCGAAATCGTAGAATGTTCTTTTCACTCGTTATATCCGTTTAAGGACGAAAGCAATATGATAATCTTACTTCATCGCGAGAAGGATGATTGGCAGGTGACAGGACACTGCGCTACTCACAGACTGACAGATCTGGCATTTCTTTACGCCACTGATTTTGTGTCAATTGGTGAGGATCGGGTATGTAGCACCGCAAAAAGGCTTATTTTTCATATCATTAACTCTACACGGTTCTTCATACTCACCAAAACAGTACATAGTACATTATTCCATAAACACTGATGAGATATTACAACTGGAAGCTCTATCCATCGTCAAAAGGAAAAGGATAGAGCAGTCCGCCTTTCCCACCGCACTTCTTATATTACCTGGCGGCAATCAGATTCTGGTCGCAAATGATCAACTCAAGTTCAAAGTTTTCCATAGCAGATCTTTTGAAATATTACATACCTTTTTGGCTCCATTCCACGATGGTCCAGCACGTTGTCTACGGGTAAAAAGAATAACAAGCGAAAATTATACACTGCAGGATGTTTGATCGTTCAATGCATTTTTAGCAACTTCCCGGCGAAGATTATTTCCTTTTCATCACGAACAATAATATCTACGTACATCACCTTCCAATCGATGGAAATCCGTTCAAATATCTGGCCGTACGAGGACATCCCAAGCGATTGAAAGGTCTTCAAGTTACTTGGACGGTACGTTGTGCCTTTACTTTCGGGGAAGGTGATCACGCTGTTAGCATGTGGAAGATAAACACTAGGTAGAGCAACAACAAAAACTAACTGAAGCCTTCAAATAAGTTATTCAACATTGACAAGCATTTGTTTTTGTTTCAAGCCCGTTACAGGATAATATGAAACACGCGGGAACGGGACTAGACCCATTCTGTACATTACTGCCGGGTGGTAAAAGAGGATGCTATGTACGCGAGATTTTGAGCCTATTTTTCTACAACCAAATCTCTCCCAAGAATAGTGACGGAGATGCAGAACTTACGGTAAGGGGAATCCTTTTTAGTGAGCTATCTTTTTTGTTACAATGAAATTATTCCAGCTTCGAGATGCCATGAACGTGCAAGATGTGCCGAACTACATGCGTAGCATTGGATTCCATATGTCCGAATACGAGGTCAGTTGGTTCGATTTCTAGCAAAAATCTCCAATAATAAAGATGTGCCTGATCGATATTACAGGAACAGAACCTTTGCAAGGAAATGGAGCTAACCGGTACATATTTTCTTACCTTCGAGGAAGTATTGAAGCTTTTCCTAAATCACCGCACTGCTGCTGGTGGTCCACCAACTTCCGAGGATATCCGAACAGCTGTTACTTTTATCGGTGCAGCTACATCATCCGGTAAAGATATAGTATAAATTACCTTGATATTCATGTGATTAACATGATTTTTTCAACGTTTCTTTGTAGGCAATAATGTAGATCTGGTGCAGCTTATCACGCTGCTAGCAAGTATGGGTGAATTGATGGATCCTAAGATATCTGAGATGTACTGCAGAATACTTTTCCCATCCGCTTTTGAAGGCAACAAACAGGAAAACAGTTCAGATCCGGGATGTGGCACCGGTGAAGATTGCACCAACTGTATCGGCATCGAAGAGTTTAGCGACAAGCTTTGCTGAACAATCTTTGGGATGTTTTTATAGAACCTTGTTTAACACCGCACGGCAAGTTCGTTTTGCGTCAATTTTATTATTCTTTATTCGATTTCAGTAATGAAAATTCTTGTATACATGTTTTGTTCGTTCTTAGTAATGCATAACATAACAATAAGGAAGGCTAAACTATGATACCCTAGCTCCAAGGAAGAAAAATTAATATTGAGTATCGGAGTTAGATAAGGTTATGACGATTGAAAGATCCTCGCCAGATTTCGATGTCAAGGTCCATCAGCTATAAGGAAAGGAAGAACTAGTGGCACTTGTGAGATAGATCATTTTCAAATGGAGACCGTCATTTGTTTGTGCATTGTTTCTACGGGATGATGATGATGCTTTGGAATGGAATGGCAAAATATTTCCCTGAGCAGAAACCCGTCGGGATATTACAACAATAGGTCTTTGCATACTATCATCATCTTGTGAGTGGGAAATTGCATGAAGCTGTATCGATTAGTGACTATACATATACATATGGATATATCGCTGCGCATTGTGTGAGTTAATCCATCTTTCTTTACCCTTAACCTATAATCCTACATCTAGCTCCTAGTTTGAGAATGTGGCTGTGTTAACCGGCATCTCGGGTCCCTGTTGTTTCCCGAACCGATACGAATGTGAGCATACTCGAAACGCGCATTTTGGTATCCTCGGATCGATCCGGGAAAGAAGATCGGATCGCAAGTGCAACTGGAGATACCGGTTGATGTAGCTTACTGAGTAAAATCACAAATATTCCTTTCATTTCCATATACTATTTACCTTTACCGCTTTCTCTCTCTGTAGTATGCTGCTTTGTTGATAATGTTCGTTTGTTTCTGCTCTGCTTCTGCTGTTCTTCTAGTTTCTAGTTTATAAATTCATGTTCTTCGCTTGTTTCATATCTGTGTTTTGGTCCACCTGGTTCAGAAACAGGGGACAGTTTTTTATGACTTGTTTTTGTTTGTTTGTTTTGTTATCTTTCTTTAAAACATACAATTCTTATGCTTGATCGAGCTTCATTCGGATAGTGTATATGTGTAGCAAAATATATGTATTTATATATATATATATATGAAAAAGTAATCCTCAACTTCCTTACTTGTCTATGTACGTTTGCGGTAGTATCTATCACTTGCTTCGTTTGCTTATAATGTCTTAAAACTGTTCTCACAATAAGGTTGCCGCACAATGAATGTAATGTTATAGGTTATGCTATACTTTTGTGTTTGTTCAACAACAACGGCAAGTTTACAGCCTTTCTTTTCGCATCTTTACAGTATTTTTATTTCGCATGTTCTGCTACTTCCGCATTGATAAGGCTATGTTTCTACAGCACTGTACGTTTAATCGTTCGCTCATTTTCATCACTTCGTTGATTCTCTTTACCTCAACGGGATCACATATTAAATAGTAACAGTGGATGGGTTAGATCCTGTTCCTGCGCTGTGCAAACCGCACACCTTCACTTTCCACCATCGCTTTGCCGTTCTTGTGCATTTGGATCACGCATTTCGCTTTTGGATTCTTTTCCAACATTTGGTTCCCATCTCTGCTATATATTTCTCTTCTTCCGCTAGAAACATGTGTATCATTTACTTTCTTATGTTTTTTCACAGATTACATACTCTTCCAATCGATCAGATTCGCTAGTTTCGTTCAATTATCTCGCACTTGCTAAACGAATCTTACTCTAACGAGTATTTTCTCTACACTTTTCCGCATTTCATAAAAAGGTGAAAATCAGCATAAGTAAAAACGTAGCACAGGTTTAACAATTCACAAATTACTTTTCGATACCATGTACCCTTTTTTAGGGGACCATACGAACCGACACGGCTGCCGATTCAAACCGGAACGTAAGGTTTTAACAGACTAAGGAAAAAATGATAAAATCAAATTGAATAATGCCAAAATAAAAAGCAAAAATGTAAGATAATTGTATAGAAAAGTTTCAAATTTTGCAAGCAAGGGAAATACATTTTGAACGAAAGAAATTAAAAACAAAAGAATAAATTAAGCTACAAATGTATACAAATAAGAGAAGAAAATTTGACTGCAATAAAGAAATGCAAACATATTCAGAACTATTAGAAAATAGGTGAAATGTATACAATCGGACAGGACAGGGCGTGTACATTATTGGCCTATAATCCATAATCCACAAGCATCTCCTCTTACTGACTGTGCTGTTCTTGAATTTTGGTTTGGTGCCACAATATCGATCACATGAGTGTAAATCGGTCATTGGTTTTTTTGACACTTGGACAAGACGATCCACGATTAACTTTGGGATATATCATGAGTACAACTTACTTAAACATTTTGAGAGGAAGCTGTGTACTTAATAAGTGAGCTTGAGTAGTGATTTAGGTACACATTCTTCCAACCGCAATCGGGTGTTGATGAAAGGCACGATAACAAAACAAACAGTTACACACTAGGTAATATTCAAATTCAAGGCGATGTAAAGTAGGAGTTGCTGGTCTGCCTAATAGTCCTTCGTCTTGCAGCTATCTCGAATTCCCCTTCTTTTCGAGATGAGGTTAGTGGTGCGCTTCTTGTGAGAATAGGAACGTAATTTGCGGTCGGAGGTGCAGGCTTCGCGAGACGTGGCCGAGGAACGCGTCTTACGAGCGACAGCGGTTGCAACTGAAACAAAATCAATCCGAAAGAGGCAAACGTTAGGGCCGGATACAAACAGATTTATACATATAAATTGAAAATTAACAGTTTATTGAGACTGAATATTCATAATTAGTTATTATCGTTCCTACCTGGTGTGAGAGATTGTTGTTCGATTGATTTCAGGAGCTTCGACTGCTCTTTCAGCTTTCTCATCAGGACCTCGTTCTTCTGCCGTTCCATGCTGAGCTCCAGACACAGCTGCGCTTTTGTTTTGGAATCGATCGGTGATAATACCCTGTATTAAAGTTTAAAAAAAAAGTTAATCATCATTCATTCTCACAAAAGCATACCATTACGCGTAACATACGGATGATTAAAAATCGTCGTTGATGAGGGGCGCTTCTCCGGATTCGGGTGCATCATTTGTTTTATAAGATCATTAAAATCCTTCCCAATGTTAGGTAGATCGGGAAACTGTCCACTGCGCAGCTGGTGCCAGCCCGTACCATTCTTCGGAAGCGGACCACCTCCCGCCGCCTCGTAAAGTGTGATGCCGAGCGAAAAAATGTCACCCTTCGCCAGGTTGCTGTAGTCTTCCTGCAGTATTTCGTTTGGCAGATAGCGACAGTCACCTTCCTCCACCTGTGGATCGTTGATCGATGTGACGTGTCCCAGATCACCAATCTTGTACGTAACCAGAAATTCGTTCTCCAGATCATCGTACACGTCTTCGAACCCATCGTCAGGACAGTCCGCTACCAATGGCATGGCATTGGAAGCAGCACCATGCATTGCCGTGCCCGAACGAAGTGGCGTCTTTGAGAGGAATATGTTTCCAGCCTTCAGATCCATATGGACGAGATCGTTCGAGTGGATGTACTTGAGTCCTTCAGCAATGTGCAGCAGCAAAGTACGTAATTCCGATTCCTTGAGGCAGCGCTCCTGTAGTACCGTCTGCAGACTGCCACCGTTGCAGTACTCGTTCTGAATCAGCATGTGATTGTTTTCGGCCCAGGCGGAATAGTAACGGACAACGTTATCATGTTTGCCCAGGACGGCATGTGCATACACCTCGTTGAGGGCCGTTTTCTCAAACGAGCTGCCCGCTACCGGTCGGATGCTCTTCTTGATGGCGTAGATGCATCCGTCCAGCCGGTTTAGGCACTGGTACACTTGCCCGAACTCACCCGTGCCAAGTAGCGACAGCTGGATGAATTCTTTCTCGTATCGGGAGATGTTGGAGTCCTGCAGGGCAAGCCTTTTCGGGGCCTGTCGGTATTCGCCACACTCATCCTCTACCATATTGAACGTCTTGAGCGTATGGTTCGTGGTGGAATCGTTCGCCTGTTTCAGGGCAAAGGGAGTAGGCGGACCACTGAACGGTAGCCGACACTTGTTGAGTCGGTTGCTAGGAAACATTGCTTGAAAGTGGTTCAATCGGGTCGTATTACCAATGCCACCGAGGCCGAGCGTTGCTTTTGCACTTTCGGGGCCCTCCTGCCGGGTACGTTTCTTCGTTCGCATAAACATGGCCGGTGGTGTGAACGGGTTAACGTTGGCCGGCGGTAGCCCCACGTCGTATCGTCGGTGAAGCGGAACCGGTTTTGGTTTGTCGGTTGCGAAAATCGGCAACCCTCCGTCCATTGGTTTTGCCAACAGATCCGCTTCCGCACCGACCTGTGCTGGTGGAAACAGGGTCGTACCCGGGCCGAACACTTGCCGACGGAACATTGTGTTGGTTGATTTTTGTAGGATGGTTTTCGGTGTAGCTGGCGTGTCGAACAGGCGAAGTGCCTGTACCTTCCTGTAGGGTGGTGACAGGGACGGTTGCTTTCTGTTCTGCTGCTCGGCCGTTGAATTGTGCATCGGTTCCGGCGAGTTGCCGAAAGTTAGCTTCCGTGGCATGACCGTCGACGACCGCTGCGGCGATGAGTTGAGCTCAACGCTAGAATTCATATCCGGCGAGGAATCGATGCCACTGCTTTCCGTGTGAATCTCCATATATAACAAATATGCGTGGTTCGCCACTTTCCTCCTTACACAAACTGCGTACGTCGCAAAATTGGTTTTCAACTAAAATGTATTCACTGTAGCTGGTGTGCGAATTCCACCGCAGGCCCAACACATAGCACAGATGACGCGTAGTTAACGGCAACCAAAACACAGCAGCTGGAAGGCAGGTGGGTGACGCCGTACACTTTCGTTTGCCTTTTCTTCACTAACAAGGAACTTTTACCTCGTAATACAACGTAACAGATAAATGGCACTTAGACTATCGCTAGATTTCGTAACATTCACAATATTAAAACGAGATGGATCAACAAACAATACACAATATACAAGCAATCATTAAAAAGCCGTTTACGAGTTTGAACGAGGTAGAAAAAGAGATGTGTTTAGAGAGCGGTGCTAACGGCTCGACGGCTTCGGAATCATGCGTTCCGGAACAGAAGCTCCGATCTGGAGCGAATGGTTCCCAAGTAGCAGTCTCTGTACAAAAACAATATCATAAGGATGCCTGAAAATGTTAATATTTAGATATTTTGCATGCATTCATATTCATTATAATAAAAATGAGACGACTCTTGAAATCACCAGATAAAGTTTTGGATGACCATCGATTCTTTTCAAAAACATAGGAAGTTAAAATAAACAATTTAATAATACAGTAGTCATGATTGATAGAAGCAATTTATTGTTTTAAGATCGAATTGATGGATTGAAGAATCTTTATAATTTAAATTATATGAAAACAAAACAATTGTAGATCTGTATCTCGAATATTTTCAACTACCCAACAGTTAACATGACCATCGCTATCAAGCTCTTTACCATCCGCTTTTTCGCCCGTCTCGTCTCGTTGGGCGAATAACGGTTTCCGGTTATTGCAAGCAAATGTTACTGAGTTATTTGTTGTCAAGCAAGCACTTCGCATTTGGCGGTTGAGTTTGAATTTTCAAAGACAAATTAAATGAGGAAAGGATCGTTGGATGATGAAATGTTTAGAGCATTTTTGTATGCTGCAATATGATATTATAAGTATTCGTAATCTATTGAAAATATTATGAATAGTGCAAGTGTTTAAATAGTGTGTTTGTTTTCAAGTAAAACAACAACCCACAACTGACATGTTATTCGCAAGGAGCAACATCGATATGCAAATTTTTGCCAACCGGAACGACCTTGAGCTAAAGATTGCACACCAACCTCGAAGCAGATGCGTGTGCCAAGAGCAAAACAATAAACTCACCGACAGAAAACGCAACGCAATAACACACAATATTTGGCGCATGTTTGGATGTGCTGCTGAATGCCCAGGATGGCCTTCAAGGTAAAACCGCAATCAACGGTTGCACGGAACATGTAGACAAACAACACATCAAAAGCACATAAAATGTACTCGCTTTTCCCGATTATCGCCTGACCCCGGACGTATGACAAGCGTGCCAGCGGGGAATCCGTTCCCAGTGGATGGGAAAAGTTTCCAATAAATCCACAACCCGGTCATATTCTAGTGGAAAATCCGCGTGGTGTTGGTGTTGTTTGGCGCCGCCGTATGCGCTGTAGACGGTCAGATGGAGTTGGGTCGTTGCAGTCGATACTAGATTGGTACACAGTACCCTTACAAATGTGTGGAATGGGTGAGCGATTGGGAGAAGAAATTTTAAGAATAATCATTGTCTTCTTGTCTAAGGCGATCATATCAAGCGAGGGATACGCCTTTATTACCAGATATTTTAGGAAATAGGCGACCAGAACCACTGTTTTATGTAATGTTTTTGCACGTTATGCTTTCTGATTGTTTCATAATGAATTGAAATGTTCTTTATCAAGTGTTTTATCTTTTTGGTTGTATCAAATAAGATAAAATTTAAAATAAAATGAAGGGAAATGAAAAGTACACGCAATCCCTATACCGGTCATTTCCATCATATTCATCCTGCCTGAACGTAAGTCCATGAGAACGAACAAACTATAGGCGAGGCTCGAGATATGGCAGTGGACCTCCAAAATTCTCTGCCCAAATTTCTCCCAAATCGCCCCCCCCCCTCCCGCAATCCTTCCCCTTCCTGGTACTGAAGGTAGGTAGTGTGGCAGTAGTACTAACCGATCGTAGTAGTAGTACGCAGATAAACCCCCGTATTCGTACAAACAGACAAGAATTGCGGCGCCACATTAGTTCTATTTCTATAATATTTTATCTCTTTTCGTCTGGGACTATTTGCCAAAAAAGCGCGGTATATTATTTATCATCGTGCCCGTCTGCCTCTCTCCGGCTGTGTGCCGGGACAGGCAAGGACGACGCTAAGAGGGTGAAGGAAGAGTGTGGAGCTTGCACGCTGAAGTCTTAGAAGAAGATTGTCTCTTTAGCCGTCTCTTGCCGACCGTCGGTTTGGGGGCTTGTTTCTTTTGGGTAAGGGTTTTTGGAATTGCGCATACCCCAATGCCCCGGTCGATGCCATTGCGGTGGAACTTGGGCGTAAGTGTATTTCCATGGTCTGTGTATGTGTGTGTGTGTGTTTGTCGGTGCAGCACGCCCGGCGATGATGGCGCTAGGCACTTTTAGGAGATGGGGGGTGCCTGTTGAAGATTGGCAAACTGGAACTAGAACACGGCAAACTACTTTGCACTACTCGCTACGGTTCCGATGATATTGATCTTGACGTGTCGGTGGCGAAAGGTAGGACGGTTCGGATGTCCTCAAGATCTGCACCCGTTTGGGGAGGATGCAATATTGGTATTTGATGCAGTATTGATGCGATGAAGCTGTGCTATGCTTGTATTAGATGACATAGAGCAAACTGGAATTGGTAAGCAATGTATCAATTCTTGAATATTTTATAACAAAACACAAAACATTTTTACCTCTCATCTTTTACTGGAAAAATGTTTTTCATGGGCTGCCCGTATTTTTTATGCCTCATTTTTTCACTGATTTAAATATGTTCTTTTCCTCCTACGAATAATCGCGTTTATGAGTTGTCTGCTTTACAGGAAGTGTTTTATTTTCTGTTGATGTTCATTCGATGTTTCGCAGTTTTTACTTGAATTTTAGGTATTAAATACCGTTTCACTTCATTCGCTTTAGTTATCTTCTATGCCATTTATTAAGAACATTTCACGTTTCAATTAAAAAGCTATCAATAACCAAACACGCAGGAAGCAAAACATAAAACATCTCGTAATAATAACCCAACTCATCGTTCAATCAGTCTGCCCCTATTAATATTCCACTCGCTCACAAAACATATGCACAACGAAACAGTCGACAACATTCATAACCGTTTTGACCTCGAAGAAAGAGTGCTTCTTAGGAAAATGTGCAACCTAATTCTCACCATATTTCATCCCTGCGCTTGTGCGGTAGGGGAAGTGTATCTTTGCGCCTCAACTCGCCCCGAAACATTCCAGGTCCAGTGAAACCAATAACTCACCATCGACCTCATAAGATAATCGTTTTGCTGTAGGGACACTTAATGGGCGATGACAATTTGCGCGTTTGGCCGGTACGGTTCGCTTTTGGCACCTTTCCTTGAGGGTTGAAGATGTCTTCAAGACCGTTTAGGTGGTGGAAATGGAAAAGCGAAAGATGAAAAGATTGATTTGAGGTTTGTGCAGGCTTCCAAACTTGCGCACGCAAATGCTGTCATGTGCCTGTGTGTAGCTACAAAGTGGCCACCACCCTTCTCCTCGTCCTGATCCAACCTCAAGACCGCAAGCCCACACACAGACACACGATAAAGGAAAGGATAAAATAAAGCGGCTCTGAGTTTGAGCAAACCGAGCTGTAGGACATGTTTGCATCCTTTTGCTTGCTTGCTCCACGATCGGGACATCGAGGGCGTCGGCGACCAGTATGCACGGCCCTTTTTTTTACTTTCCTCTCTTTTAGCAAAGAATGATAAATGTTTCGCGCAAATTACCATTATTACAAGGGCACCACAATTATGTGCTGCGTTTGGGTTTGCGGGATGAGGGTTGCCGTTGGAAAATGATTAATTGTTCGCGCACTCCAAATGCGACAAGCTTGATCTCAAAGAAGGGAAGAGTAAGAAAGAGAGAGAGAGAGAG
>KB674314.1:0-20785 GCA_000349165.1 Anopheles christyi | reverse complement strand
GAAGCGGACAGCTCCATATGTACGGTTTCAAATGCCGAACGGTGCCTGGCCGGTCGGAAGGAAATGATAATAATTAATTTCATAAATAACGAATCGATATCAGTGTTTAATAGGATTACTGTGTACCAGACTTTCTGTTTCTCCATTTCGTTCGCCTTTACACCGACTGTTTGCACAAAACCACACCACAGCACCCACCAAGAGTAGTATGTTAGACCCATCAGCAGCAACACACAACAACAGCATTATTCGATCGATTTATGTTGCGTTCTTTATTCTCCTTTTTTTGCTATCCACCATCACCACTTCTCAAGATTATCGCGAACAATACAGACACACACTCGCGTTTGATGTGGCTTTTGCGAGGGCAGTGTAAAAAGGAAGGTTGCCCCGCCGCGTCAATCGGACGGAATCCAAGCATGCCATGGAGAGGGAAAATCTCACCCAAATGAGCCCCGGTTACACCCGGTCGGGTGGAGCGTATATTCGCAACGAAAAACAGATTTATTTGATTAGCAACAGAAGGCAAGACAAGTGAAGCAATGGAAAGGAAAAACAATGGAGCACCCAAACACACACAGAGGCACAAATAAAAGCTCTACCCAGCAGTCCCGGGAAAACAGTCAAGTTAAGAGAGACGAGGCTCGGCTCGATATGATGGCAGTCGTCATTCTAATTAAAAGGTAAGGGAGTTGGAAAAATAATGCCACGCGATTTTTACGCTTAATTATAAGCCGTTGAGTTGATATGAGTCTTTTTTTTCCTTTTGTTAACCCCCAAGCGAGTTTCGTCGCCCCAGAGATTGAGTGAAATGAGAGATTCCATAAAGAAAATAACCTTCATCCACCCATCATCATCATCATCATCATTATCATGATCGTCATTGTCTTCAATATGCCAACCGTTAAAGCAACGTTGATGTTCGTTAGCGAAATTTATTTCCTTGCCGTTTTTTTTTTCAACAAAAAAACGCATTTTGGGGTGTTGAATTAATGTTTAGCTCGCCTTTTCCTCTTTTTTTCGTATATTATTTTTGCCCATCCTAAGCCATTTCTCAAAAATATCTGCAGGTGCAGGGCGCCTTTTTTGCGTTGTGAAACGAGACCCCCAAACAAACCCGTGCGATGGCCGGTGGGCTTGCCTGTTGGGTGGATTGTTTTAATTCCCCTAATAAAGCAGTTAAACAGCGAGGCGGGAAAGGTTAAATTTATAATTTCATGCGCACGTCCTTCCCAGGGCAAGGAATCGGATATATTATCGTTGTGATCGTTTTCTTTTTAACGCCTTCGAGCAGTTATCTCCCCACCACCACCCCTCCCCATTTTCTCTAACTACCACTCTCGTTGTTGAGGAATTTCCATCTTGTGCTGTTTTCCTTCCCTCGTGTAACGGAATACGCGAGCCGCGTTGTAGCAAGCACGCGCGCTCGCGAAAGGATTTGGTTTCCATCGCAGACGGTGCTTTTCTTTCCCATTTATTAGTTATTAGCAGAAGGTGGATACGATTTCGTAGCAGAAGAAATAGCCACCGGGCATTTTTTTAAAGGTCTTTCCCTTCACCAAAAATAAAACAACATAAAATACCGTCTCAAAATAAGGCGCACAAGCCGTAACACGATGCGGACGCACCAACGCTCATTATATGGAACAATATTTTATTAATTTCATTTATTATTATTGGTACAGATTCGAAAGCATGCCGCCAACGCTGCAACCATAAAGGTGTACCTTGTTTCGCGCCAATTTATGCCATCCATCCCCGTTCGCTGGTGCAGGCCCCATAATTGCACGCGAAAGTTATTGCAAAATTGTGCCCACGGAAGCTACGGCAGTAGTGAAAGGCGGCAGTTTTTCAATCAAAAAAATTTGACACGAAATGTGCATTCACTTCATAATTGTCGATTATATGGAGTGAATGTAAGCGCGTTTGGTTGGAATGCGGGATTATGCTTGCAGCGTAAAAAAAAAAGCTTCGAAATGGAACGGTTTTTGTGCCGCAATTGCGTTCTCCACCAACGAGATTGTTTGAATTCATTTGTAAACTGAG
This sequence comes from Anopheles christyi, assembly GCA_000349165.1. Classification (NCBI taxonomy): domain Eukaryota; kingdom Metazoa; phylum Arthropoda; class Insecta; order Diptera; family Culicidae; genus Anopheles; species Anopheles christyi. Next base: position 18,739 of record KB674314.1, on the reverse strand, counting down.
CTGTAAAATATTGCTATTATTTCTGAAAAGGAAATTCCAATCATTGTTTAACTATTACACGTTTTTCCCTTCGATTTGCAACACGTGCAACACTGACACATGTTGCATATCTTTAGAATAAGAGAATGTTTTATTTGAATTGTAATATACGTATGTGATCTGTGGTTCTTCGTTTAATTGAAGCTTTTTCCAGAATTTGCAATCTGTTTTCCCATAGTTCCCGCAAACAAACCAAACAATACACAAAAACATAGAATTAGAAAGAGAAAGAGCTATCAACAAACAACAATAGCGGTAAAGTGAACCGCTCAACTCGATGGTATAAACTACCCGCCTTCACGGCACATCAGTTTGTCAACTGTCAAAGATTCAAAACAAACACACGTGCGACCGGTCTGGGCGAAGGAATACCGCGTGCGGTTCCGCAAAAGCTAGCAAAAATGAAGCTCTTACCCGAGTTAACGAATTTGCGTCCAGAGTTTAAAGAAATACCAGCAAAACAAAATGAGGTAAATGTACGAAAAGTGAGAATTTAGTGGGATTTTACATTATTTCACTCCCTGCTCTAGATCCTGGCGAATTTGGGCCGTCCCCATATCGACTCGTTCAACTATATGTTGGACGAGGGCATCGAAGATGTACTGTACCGCTTGGAGCCGCTTTGTTTCGAAATGGCAAACCTAAACCGTATCAAGCTACGAATAAGTGATATCAACATTGCACCACCAACCGTTCCCATGATGCTGGTCGATGTGGCCGAGAAGCGAGTGTTTCCGAGCGAATGCCGCCAGAAGGCCGATACGTATGCGGGCATGTGCACGATAACGCTCGATTGGGAGCTGGACGGGATACCGCAAACACCGCTAACGCGTGAGATGGGCCGTATACCGATCATGCTCCGATCGAAGGCGTGCAATCTGGCGGATGCAACGCCCGAGGAGCTGGTGGCACGCGGTGAGCATGAAGATGAATGGGGCGGTCACTTTATCGTGCGGGGTAACGAGAAGCTAATACGTATGCTTGTTATGACACGAAGGAACTATCCGATCGTTGTTAACCGTAATACGTGGCGCGATCGTGGTAAAGATTTTAGCAGCACCGGTGTGTTTATACGGTGCGTCCGGGCGGATCAATATTCAACGGTAGGTGATGATCAAAGAGCAAGACCAATTGTGCCGGTTAAAGTGACAATTTTATCGCTTGGCTTTGTGTTTTTAGAAAAATGTACTCCACTATCTTGCGAACGGTACGGCAAAGCTGATGATAAGCGTAAAAAAGCTGCTTTCCTTCATCCCGGTTATGATGATTTTGAAATCGCTTGGCAATCACTCGGACAACGAAATCTATAGGAAGTTAACGGCATGCGACGAAAGCGATCAGTACTACAAAAGGTATGCAAAAAGAAATCCATTGTTCCAGAACACCACTCTTATTAATCCACCCTTTCCCGCTAATCCAATCACCATTCCAGATGCATCATGACGATGCTGCGCGATCTGCACGGTGAAAACCTGCACAGCTCGAACGATTGCCGCCGGTATATGGGTGTGCTGCTGCGAAAGACGCTGCTCGGCCTAAACATGCCAACGTGGTACACGGACGAGCAGGCCGGTAGCTTCCTGCTGAAGCACTGCGTACTCATCCATCTCGACAGTGACGAGGACAAGTTTAATCTGCTCGTGCACATGGTACACAAACTGTTTGCCGTTGTGCAGGGCCGATACGTGGCTGAATCGCTCGACAATACGATGATGCAGGAGGTACTGCTCGGTGGGCACATTTATCAAAACCTGCTGCGCGAACTGTGCCTCTCCACGATGGTATACGTGCGGATAAATCTGATGAAACTGTGCCCCGATCTAACCTCACCAAAGGTAACGACGAACGAGCTCGCAATGGCACTAAAGAACGTGACAAGCTTCCAGCATCAGTTTACGATGTTTCTGGCCACCGGCAATCTGGCCAAAGCGACCGAGATGGGGCTAATGCAGAGCACCGGGTTGGTAATCATAGCGGAAAACATTAACCGTATGCGCTACATGTCTCACTTCCGGGCGATACATCGTGGCTCGTACTTTCTCACGATGCGCACCACCGAAACGCGCCAGCTGTTGCCCGATGCGTGGGGTTTCATCTGTCCCGTACACACACCGGACGGGGAACCGTGCGGTTTGCTGAACCATCTGACCTCCGACTGTACCGTGTCGGTTACGCAAGACCCGGAAAAGGTGGCCAACATTCCTGGCACGCTCGTATCGCTCGGTATGCAACCGCTGGATGGTGCTGGCAGCTTTGGCACGATGTCTCACGACGATTGTTACGTGGTAATGCTGGAAGGCAAGATGCTGGGGTTGCTGCCACGTGCCATCGCCAGTCAGGTGGTGCAGAAGTTGCGCTTGCTTAAAATAGAAGGTAAAACTATTCCCAACCAAACGGAAATTGCGTTTGTGCCGGCAAGGGAAGGTGGCCAGTATCCGGGCCTGTTTCTGTTTGTGGGACCGGCTCGAATGATGCGCCCGGTAATGAATCTGCTCTGCAACAAAATTGAACTGGTCGGTTCGTTCGAGCAGGTGTACATGGACATCTGTGTCAAGCCGGAGGAAGCGTACCCGAAGTTGACCACACACATGGAGCTCTCGAAAACGTCCTTCATGAGCAATCTGGCCCAGCTGATCCCGATGCCGGACTGCAATCAATCGCCGCGCAACATGTACCAGTGTCAGATGGGTAAGCAAACGATGGGCACACCGTGCCACAACTGGGACAAGCAGTGTATTGCCAAGATGTATCGGTTGCAAACGCCGGCCGCACCACTATTCCGCCCAGTTCATCACGATAACATCGAGCTGGACAACTACGCGATGGGTACGAACGCGATCGTTGCGGTCATTTCGTACACCGGGTACGACATGGAGGATGCCATGATCATTAACAAGTCAGCGTTCGAGCGCGGATTCGCGGCGGGCAACATCTACAAGCACGAGTACTTCGAGCTTACCGGGGACAGCTTTTTCGCCCGCGACCCCAAAGACGCATCGCTCAATCAATTCCTCGACAACGATGGGTTACCGTTTCAGGGGGCGCCACTGACGAAAAATACACCCCTGTACTGCTACTTCGACACGAACGATCATAAGTACCATGTGGAGCGCTACAACGGCTACGAGGAGGCGATCGTGGACAACGTGAAGCTTGGCACACCGTTGCAGGATGCGGGCCGTGGCATTGGCAGAGGCAATATGGCCATCGTGACCAAGCAACTGATTCTTACCTATCGCATACCGCGCAATCCAAGCGTTGGCGATAAGTTCGCTTCCCGTGCCGGGCAGAAGGGCATCTGTTCGCAGCACTGGCCAGCAATCGATCTACCGTTTACCGAGTCGGGCATGATACCGGACATCATTTTCAACCCGCACGGATTTCCCTCCCGTATGACGATCGCGATGATGATCGAAACGATGGCAGGGAAGACGGCATCCTGTCACGGGCTGGTGCACGATGCGACACCGTTCCGGTACGATGAGAACAACACTGCGATCGATTACTTTGGCCGGTTGCTGGAACAGTCCGGGTACGATTACTACGGCACGGAGCGTATGTACAGTGGGGTGGATGGGCGTGAGATGAAGGTCGACATCTTCTTCGGAGTGGTGCACTATCAGCGCTTGCGGCACATGGTAAGCGACAAATGGCAGGTACGCTCGACCGGCCCGATCGATCAGCTAACGCACCAACCGAACAAGGGCCGATCGAAGGGTGGCGGCGTACGGTTCGGTGAGATGGAGCGTGATGGGTTGATATCACACGGTGCATCGTTCCTGCTGCAGGACCGGCTGGTACATGGGTCGGACAAGGTGGTCACACTTATCTGCCGCCAGTGTGGCACACTGCTCGGACCGATCGACAGTGTTACGAAGCGATTGTCGGTTAACTCGAACGAGCTGCAGCATACACCGGCTACGTGTAGGCTGTGCGAGGACGACAAGGACATTGGCCATGTGGAAATACCGTACATCTTCAAGTTTCTCGTATCGCAGCTATCGGCGATGAACATCAACGTGAAGCTACAGCTGTCCTATCCCGATGTTTGATGGAGGTTTTTTTGTTGTAAAATTTCTGTCTAGTTGTAATTATGGCACAAGGCAACAACATTAAACATTGTGCTTTTCAGATTCAATAACATGTGTATATTTTCAATATATTATTTTTCTTACTCCCTTTCTCGATCCCCTCTTTCATCATATCTCTATATTCCCTTTTATGCTTATCGCGCATAGTTGTTAATGGATGTGTTGTTTTTTTTTGCATCGCTTTTACTTTTAATTCCACCTTGGTTTTGGGGGGTTATCTGGTTTAATATTTTACGATTATTATACCAATCCTTTTTTTTTTTGTATTCCTCTTTCTACCTGCTTGTGTTTCTTTTCTCGTTGAAACATTTCTACTAACACACTCGCTAATGTCTAGGGTGCGTGCGTGTTATGCAGCTGTGCTTTCTCTACTCAACAGACCTGCGAGAGAGAGAGAGAGAGATGGAGTATGCCTTGATTAAGCTTTCGATCAAGCCACAGTGTCTGTGTCTCGTTAGTGGTCCTCCTTGTTCGCATATTCGACACATTCCAGCAGTACAAAGAGGAGCGGTTTCTGTTTATTTAGTATCTTTGCTCCCTTTAATCAAATAACAGTTTTTTTTCCTTTTATAATTATTTTAGTAGTATTCATATTAAGCTCCTCACATTTTCCTGAACATATGCGGGGTTTTTCTTGTTTCGCTAATGGTCGATTGCTTATGTTTTTTTTTTTCATGTGTATTTTTGCTTTTACCTTTTGTGGTCATCGAGTACCGTACTTTTCTTATTTATTCTTTCCCTTTTTTTTTTGTTTGTTTTGGAATGTCCACTCCCAGCCAATAATGTCTGCGTATTGTTAAGCTAAATATATTTTATCTTGTTCGTAGACTAGCGATCTCTTCTACTAAAGGGGAAGAAAGAATGGAAAAAACATTATGAATCAAGAAGTTATGAATGAAGTTTGGCGCGTAGGCTTGCTTTTCCCACCCATGTACACGCATTGTGTGACGAATGCAACTCGTTTCCTGTTTTGTCTGTTTCCCTTACAGCAGCAGTACTAGCGTGAGACCGATTATGTGTTGTTGCACTGAAGCACTGAGAATGAATGAAAACTGTTTATGGTTCCTTTTCTTTTCTTCTCCCTACTATTATAATTTAGAACAGTAAGTTTCCCCTTTTTTCTTTTTTAGTTCTGTGTTTTCCCTTTTTTAAATACAACTTTCTACAATGTACAACTTGCTTAGTGCATTATATGTATATTTGCAACAATAAAAACATAGTTTCATCAATCACCCTCTCACGGTGCTTATCTCGAGGTGTGACGATCTTTAAATCTCGCACAATGATTTACTTGCAATCTCGACATAAACCTCATTTACCATTAAACGATCGTTTGTATTGCACGGCCAATCTAATTTACTTTTAATAACACCGAGGTGTAATCGTACAAGTGAACAAAGCATTTAAAATAAACTCTATTGAACGCTCTTTTCAGGAGGCGTGAGGAGGCTTGAACGAAGTAATATAAACAGCATACTAGCAAAGCAAATCGAGAACGATATCAGTTGTTTTGTGCAGCTGCAACAGTGCCATGATGCGGCCCTTTACTAGAGTTCCCTGAAATGGCTTGCCATTTCTCTAGCCGACTTTTCAATCTATTTTGTATGTAGATTAAATATGTTCCCCTTGCTTGCAAACCCTCGTTTGCACCGAGAAACAGTCATTGATACTGGAACAATCTGAGATAACGGAACGCGCTTAGGAGGGCGAGACCACCCCCCACACCACATATCATCCCCATTTTGTTGCATGCTAATAGTTTATCGTTTGTAGCTTTTTTGTTTTTGCTATGCTATATATGATGTTTTACGTCAATTTTACACCAACATCCAGCAAGCGTTTGCGCCGTTTTGAAAGGAGGTTATCTACACAGATTTTAGCTCTGGGGGATGATGTCGTGTGACTGAAATTTTCGCTTACTTTCCTTCGACTCTATTCGGGTGTACTGAATCAATGTTTGATTCGATGTTACGACGTCTTTGTCTTTGCCCCTTGTTAACCACACCTTCCATAAACACTAAGGGTAAACTATGCGCGATTTGTTTTGTCATTTATTCGCCCCTCTTAAACGTTGAGAATGAGATTACTAGTTTTCTGTCTCCTGTGTCGCTCCTCGCAACGACTATCGATCATCATCATCATCGTCATCAAAAGTCAAGGACTGGAAATGTACAGTAAAGTAAATTTGTTCCAGATACACATAAACACACTTACACTCCTCTCTAAGTTGAACTTGAAATAGATAATTATATAGTTTCATTTAATATATATTAATTTTTCGCTTTTCTTGCACATCTCGTTGTCTGGACTGTCAATACATGCTGGTCGAATGATATCTTTTTTAACGCCCCCTTTTTTTGCTGGAACCTGCTGTTATAGGAAGCCTCGGGTCGCCAAAATAGCACACAAATTTAATCGTAGATTTTTTTCTCTAGTGCGGGTACGGAAGCTTTGGTTTACGAACTTTTCCGTATCCATTTTTTTGTTTGTTTTCTTAGTGATGAATCTCCTACGAAATATCGTACATATTTGTTTTGTTTGCTATGTACCATACACATATTAGTCACCCCTACCGCTGTATAGAATATGTAACACATAGTGAACAAGATAACTTATTCGCTTCATTCGATTCTACTTTCTATAAACTGTGACCGACCACTGGATCATTGTCATTGGTGTCGCGACGCATGATCATCGCACTCGCACCATTTTACTGTTTCAAGCATTTAACTAGTAGTACTTATGGCATTATTACACCTTTCTTTTTTTGTTACTGACCACCATAATGTATGTATACTTTACACATACTACACACATACCTACAAACGCACATATTGATAAAACATAAACTCTCCTTCCTTGCGGGGAGAAACAAAAATTGGGCCTTGGGCCTCGGGCCAGTCTCTACACATTATACTTGATTGATTATTTTATCCATGCGATAGTTTTCCCAGAACCCAGAAACGGGTTCTTGCCATCTCAAAAGCAGTACACGACGGGTACGATTTGTCTGCCGTTTTAAGGGATTTTTTTTGACAATTGCGAACAAAAAGGATGAAGGAAATCTCATTTAGAACTGATCCACCAGCAGGTCGCATATTTCTTGCGTCACTGCCTCTAAACTGGATCGAATGGTCAAACGGAACATCTGTGATAAAAAAAATGAATACAAATAATTAAGTACTAGTCGAAAAAGGACTCCTTGCGCTTTGTGATCACTTACCTGTGCCTGCTTGTTCGGTTCCAAGCGCATCAAACATCCCACCTTGTGGGCCTGTGTGTGAATGATTCCGGCACACACCATATTGTCCGGGTTGGGATCGATGCTATCGAGCAGCTGCAAGCCGAATCCGGTCAGCTTATTGCGTGCACCGGGCAGATCGAGTGGTTGCTGTGCCTTAAACACACGCTGTGCTCTTTGTTGTTCACTGTAATGGAGAAGCAAATGTAATAAAACGCCTTGTCATAGTGTTTCTTCTTATCTTACTTACCCGCCAAGATTTCTCCACCGGGCAAAGAACGATTCCGCGTTCATCTCCGTCGGCTCGAAGAACTTGTTGATCGTCAGTGGAAGATTGACGGTAATTTTCTGCTGCGCCCCACCGTTCACCCGGAACGAGATGATGATCGAGGGTGCCCCTAGATAGTGATCGATACATTCCGCCGTCAGCAGTTGTTGAATCTGGGCGCCCGCTTCAAGCGTTGGCTCGACCGCCTTTATCTGTACGTTCAGCTTCAGGGCATCCTCCGCCGACCACTGGAGCGTGGGGACAAAGTTTTGCAGTGCGGTTTGCGTCTTGTTACCATAGTACAGCCCCAAGCGTCCCAGATTTTGACGGAATTCACTCTTGACGCCGATCTGGAGCAGATCGTTCTCGAACAATACGCCATTGTTTTTGAAAACGAATCTAAAACAGGAAACAAAAAGGAGATTTATAAGAAAATGGAAGAATGTGTCGCTTTTTGTCAGCACTTACTTTTTGGAATTATTAACCACATTGCTGTTGCCATTGGCTGTACTGTAGATATCACCTAGCACGTCGATCAGTGTGCCAGACTGGCTGGCCGGTGGAGTACTGAGTCCGAGTAAATCAGAGCTTGCGTTTGCGTTGTTCGCACTGTAAAAAAAAGAAGCACAAATTAACCTCCGACCCAATAATATCTCCTATCTCTCCCATCCTACCTTGATGTGTGATTAGTTTGAGCATTATTGTGAGCATTATGACTGTTCGGTACCGGGCTCTTGTTCTCCCGTATTTCCGCATTCTCTGGCACCCGGCCCGGTTTCTTCTTCTTCAGCACCGCCAGTATCGAGCTTTCGCGCTCCGGGAACGACGGCATCTCTTCCAGCACGGTCGCCAGTACGTCCGTCGAGGCGACAATGCTTAGCTGCAGATATTCGCTCGCACGCTGCTGCAGTTCCGCATCGGCCGACCGCAAATTGCTGTGCTGCCGGAACACGTCCTGGATGGTGCCGCGTATCTCCGGGAACAGATTGATAAACTTTATGTACGTCGACAGCAGCAGTGCACGGGTCATTGACGAGCAGAGATGATACTTCGAGTGCAGCAGCTTAAACTGAACCATCGGTGCGGACCTTGAATCGCCCGCGATCAGGTTACCAAACTCGCCCAAAATGTAACCGCCCACCTTAACCATATTCTCGTGACAAGCCGGTGCTTGCAGCGCTTCGAACACGGTCTTTGCCGCATAGCCCTGCACCTCCTCCCGGTTGATCACGATCTGGATGACACGGTACCACACCTCCTCTGACACGTAATCGCCCGCAATTCGAATCAGATTCAAAATCACATCCACATACCACGTGTAATCGGTTGCGTACTTTTCTGCCAGGATGGCCACCTTCAGTACCATCTCTTCGCGGATCGAATAGTCGGCCGTTTCCAGATAGTTCAGCATCTCCTGCACAATCTCTTCCGCGTTCGAGCGATCGCACATTGCGTAAAGCAGATCGACTGCCTGCTGGCGCACGGACACATCCTTCTCCATCTTCATCGAAAGGATCACCACCTCCTGGTGCTTCTTGACCGCTTCGTGCGAAAACTCGGACGTTGCCAGATGGCACATCGATTCCAGCGCCAGATAGCGCAGGTTCGTTTCGCGATTGCTCAGGAACTGGCCAAGTTGATTGCATGCCCGCACCAGCAGGCTCGGCTCACTGTCATTGTGAATGATCAGATTGATCGCCTCGAACAGGACCGCATTCTTTGCGTTCGAGTGTTGCACCTTCTTGCTCTTCGGCGGTTCCTGCGCCTTATTCAGGATCGTTTCGAGACACTCGTTCAACCGACCGCGTACACCCGGGTCCTCCGTCGGTGGGTTATAGTTTTGCAGCAGACGAAGCAGCTTCACCGACAACCATGGCGCCGGCACGAAGTAGTACGTGTAGTCCTGCAGATCCGTGTACGAAGCGGTCACAATGCGCGAAAGCCTCGAAACGGCCAAACTGACACACCCCTTGTACTCTTCCGGATTTTTCTTTACCAGTGCATCGATCAGGCTGGTCGCAGCCGTCACCACACCCATATGCTGATCGTTCAGCAGATGAATGATGCGGCTGGTCCATTCGCCGCCCGGGATAATATCCGGACAGGTGCGGAATAGGCGTAACAGGCACAGGGCAGCCGATTGCTTCACCACGTCCATCGTATCGCCCGACACGAGCAGCTTCGGGATTTCATTCGAGAACGCTTCCGCCATATCGCGGCTGCCGATGTTCGCGATGCACTGCAGCGCAAGGTTCACGTGGATCGGGTTTCTCGACTGCAGATCGTTCTTGATGCTTTGGATGATGAGTTTTATCAGATCGCTGTTCGTGTTCACCAACACCGAGATGAACAGATAACCCTGAGAAAAGGAAAAATAAATGTTTAGTCAAGATTTAATTGTTATAACATGTAGCTCCGCCTTACGATTTGTTTCTCCGAGTATTTGTTGGAGGAAAGCAGATTGACCGCCTCCATGTGGCCGAAATCGATGTCATGGCCGAGCAGAAAGATAAACAGCAGCTTGCAGACGTACTTCTTCTTCTGGTAGCCGTCCAGCGTTTTGTCACCTTTAAATTTGCTCCTTATGTTGGCCAGCTCCTTGTTAATCCGCTTGATTTCTGCCTCTTTGCTTTTGCCTGCAAACGCGCAAAGAAAACAACCCAATTACAAAAAGGTCAATTAAGTTTAATCTCCAATCACACCCACCAAAAGAAAGTGGTAGGAGAGAAGGGAAATACATTCTTTTAAATACACTCACAGTTCCTGATGTCCGATATAAACACGGCCAGTCCGCGCATTCCATCCCCACGTACCGGTGCCATCTTGGATGCAAATGCTTTGCTTTACCACCCGCTCGGTACTTTCCACTCTGCAATTACCTCAGCTGCAATCCAAACACACAAATGTATGTCTCACTGCTCGTGACCGGAAACGACCACGTCGTCGAATATCGTGCTGTCGTCACTCGTCGCACTTCGTACACTGCACGGGGCAGGGGCGTTCTTTTTAATGCAAAGTTAATCTTTTCACTTCTCACAATGCATAGGAAAAACGATGGTGTTCAACAGTACAGCTTCCACCTGCAAGTAATAAAGGGAAGAAAGTGCAATTTACATGAAAAAAAATGGTTTGCTATTACGACAACACAGTCATCATCATCATCAACAGCATCGCGGGGAGAAATTATGTTTTATCAGCGCCTACTCCAGCGGCATCAAAGAGTGTCTTTGCAACATCCAACTGTACACACATATAAACACACATACACATATCCTGTGGTCAGAGTTATCGTTGTACGCCTTCTATAGTGCGCCCTGCCAGCATCATATCAATCACGTCCGACTTCTACTCGCGGGATCCGCCTGTCTTGCGCTCGCAATGCTCTCGCATTAACTCAAACATGCCAGCATCGCGGCTGCAGTTAACAAGCATGAGAGTGCCGAGCCGCAAGAGAAGAATTTAATTCAATTATCTGATAACAATAACACACGCAGCAGTCGGAAGAAAGAAACGTTGCCACGGACACCGCCATTGAGGCTGGAGATTTCTTCCATGTTCACAGCGCGCGCACACACACACAGCTTCCCTTTCCCTACGGTTTAGCTCCCTTGCTGCACACAACTTTGAACGGCCTTTTAGGATAATAAAATGCAAAAACCTTCTTTGCAGCCGAATCTCTTGAGACAGCGATAACTTTCTCCCAGCGGGATTTCACTTCGGGCGAATGCAAATTATGTATGTTTGCCTGCAAACACGCCCGTTACAACACACATAATTACCGCTATCATTGCCACCACACACGATTGACGCCCAGAAAATGTGTCTCCCCCTTCTTCACTGCCTGTGCACATTTACTGCCCAAACCCCGGGATATGACACCGAACTGTCGATGACCTGACCGCGGACGAAACGAAAATCGTACAAAATGCACCGCCTACTTTTACACCGCTGCTGCTGCTGCTGCTGACGATGATGACGCTTTTCGTAGGTTCAGATGATGATGACGAGCAAGGTTCGCTTGCCTTACCCTCCGCTAGAGAAAATACCGATGCACCACGGTGAGTGCACTTCTCCCCGGAACCGAGAAAAGGACTGCTCCTGCAGAATGTTGGTTCTTCACGCCGCGCTGTGTGTACCCTGTGTGTTTGCTGACTGCTCCTTTTCTTACGCAAATCGAGGTTTTCTTTGCGTTTAGATTAAGGATAAAAATCGATTTTCCGCTGCTTCTGCACTCTCACTGGCGCACAGCGGGTTGTTGTGCGGTCGAGCGTGCCTGACAAGTTGGATGTCCAAATTTAAATCAAAGCGAAACTGTGGGAAATCCACAACATTTTACAAATAAATCGGAATGTATCCTAATAATAAAAATGTTCACAATTTTTGAAAAACTTGTCAACCAGTCGAATTAGTATTCTTTCTCAAGTTTTCTCAAAGAAAATATTGGTAAGTTTATTTTTGCAATTTGTTCTTTCATTTATTTCAAATAAGTGTGTTAACAATAAAAACTATGAATACAAAAAAAGGGAAAAATTCTCATAGTCATCCACTGTGCCATGTCACCATTTCAATTCGACCTATACAGCTGCATCAAACCATAATTTTTAAATCGCAAAGAAAATCACGTATACTACCAATATACAGCTTATACTACCTTTTCTCATGCATGAATTTGCATTTTAATTAAATAAACAGAAATTGAATCTCAAAGTGACCACAGGGTGACAATAGAGAAGAAAGTTTGCCAAAACCTACCCGGTTTCGATAATCCGTGTTCTTGAAATTTCTTGGAGCACCGCACCTTGCAAATGTATCAGTATCATCTTCACGTGGGACAAGCCTTTTTTCCACCAACTTTTTTCATCGTCCCTCCTTGACGGTCGTCGATTTTACACAAAAACGATAAAACATTTCCTGTTTTGGTTTCCGTGTTTCTTTTTTATTCAGCGTCACACCTCTGCCATTTGGGTTGAAGACAATTCTCTTTGATAGTGATAATACTACAACGTTCGATTTCTGATTTGAACTAAAACGGATCCATAATTACTGAACCGAAGCCACCACGCGCACCACACAAATCGATCCTCCGTCAATCAAAGCCAACCCCGGTAGGATCAAGTCCTTGAAAATGTGCCGATGCACACAAGATCTGCGTGTCGAAACACCCAGAGACGCCCTCTTCTCCTCCTCCGTTTACCGGCGGCGATCGATTAAAAACCGATTTCTGTCAAACTATTTTAATTCTAGCATAAATTAAATTAAATAGATTTACATAGACATTGTCCTAGTCGTTGGATGGGTGGGGTGTGGAACCTTCCCATCTCGGAAGGATGCCGTGCGCATTATGCCTATCTGCCTGTCTATCTGTCTATTTCCGTTCCTTTTCTTTTGCGGTTCTTCTGCTGATTTTTAATGTTCCAATCTCAATGGAGAAGAAGCTTGTGTGTATCTTGCGTGTCGGTTTTTGCTTTTTACTCCTATGTGTAGCAGTGTTTTGGCTGAATTTAGGACACCGATACCCGTTCTTACAGTACACCCACACACACACACGCACACCCACGGGTAGTTCGCCCCCCCTTCCCGCCTTCGTCAACCACCTTTTACTTGGTGGCGGACTTCAGGTAGGCGATGAGATCGCCACGCTCCTGCGGCTTCTTCAGACCGGCGAACACCATCTTCGTGCCGGGGATGTACTTCTTGGGGTTTTCCAGATACTCGAACAGCGTGTCCTCGTTCCAGGTGATGCCCTTGGCCTTGTTGGCGTCGGTGTAGCTGAAGCCAGCAGCCTGGCCAGTCTTGCGACCGAACAGACCGTGCAGGTTCGGGCCGACCTTGTGCTTGCCACCGGCCTCGACGGTGTGGCACTGGGCGCACCGCTGAACGAACAGCTTCTTGCCCTTCTCAACATCACCAGCTGGGACACCCATTGTTGTTGATTAAAGATTTGACTGTGGAGTAAGAATGGGGAACAAAACAAACAGAAAAAAAAACTATAACTAAATGCAATCAATTGCAATCACGTGAACATTGCAACACATTATGCAACTGTTGAACGGTACAATTTCACCACACATCAATAATCAGGTGATCAGCGTGAAAGGATTTCTGTTACACTCATAATCACACCGCTTCCGAGATTCCCGAGGTGTTAATTCCCCTCCACCAAGACCTTATCTCACCAAGGTCACCCACCCTACCCTTTCCGTACCGTTCGGATTTTGACCCCTTTACTAGCGTGACGTAATGACCTTTCACGTGTGATGTAATTATTGTTCTACATTATTCTTTTCCATCCTAAAAAGGATTCAATCGCTTGTCGTCATGGCGACGAACAGTTTCAAGGACTGCACACGAAAGCACACGTTATCTCGATGGCCCTCGTGGCTTGGGCCAAGATCACATTGCGTTGACACAGGGATTTCTTCCCTTGAACGGGCTCGCATTACGTAAGTTGGCAAAATCGCTCCCTTCAATATCGAACAGACAGTCATTGGCCGAAAAACCACCATCAGCACCGAAACTGGGTCACGGGCTACGGTGCAAAATCAACGCAATCCTCTCCCATATCGGAATTCACTTCACTCGATCTGTAATTTTGCCAGGGCGGGAAACTGATTCCAATCCACCCTCCCCCTTCCGATAGAGCGATTTGCTATACCTTCTTGAAAAACGCTAACCACACGACCGCTTAGCTCGAACACTAATGATTGCCCTAGGTTCCCCACAGCTTAGTACGGGTCCGCAATAAAATCCACTAGACCGCATCAAAACAATGAGCCTTTCTTGCTTTCTTTAGGTCGATTCACGAAAATCTAAAAATACAGCCCCATAAAGTGCACGGATACTTACAGAGAACGCGCGGTTAGGCAAGGAAAATTTTCAACCCAAGCGAGCGGGTGCAAACGCGTGTAATCGGCACGGGATTTCGAAAAAGAACAAAAGGGGGAGAGCGAAATCACACGAGGAAAGATTTGACAGCGCAAAAATGTGTGCGTTGCATCGTGGTCATTTGAAGCTGACAGCTAAAAATAATTGGTGATATAGCAGTGTGTACACGTTGCAGCGAAGTGTCCACAGGTAAATGTTTTAACTGTATTTTTTTCATGATAATGTTATCATTTGTTTGCATTTTGTAGAAGCAATGAATTTGATTTTTTCAATGCTTTTTGACCACTTAAATTGCATTTTATTATGAAAAGCAAATGAAGGTAAAACTAAATAAGTTAGCCAGATCGTTTCCATTGTGCAAAGGAGGTGTCAAGTACGCAACAACAAAATCAATGTTTGTTGTTTTCTCTACTCACGGCATAATTCGCTCACAACTCCGCCCCAGTATCGAATAACTTCAGCAATTAAAAATGAAAGTAACAAAAGAAAATCTTTCCGACATCCGGGAGGAGTACGAGAAGGCACACCGTTACATTGACGAGGAAAGTAAAAACGACCCACCTACGGAACCGTTCCGTTCGCACTACTCCGCCCGAGACATCCTGAACAGTGCGCTGAGAAAAGTGAAAACCCTCTCGGAGGCGCTGGATCCCGAAAGCGAAGTGGCCACAACCGTTCGCTGCATACACGCCAATATCCTTAAAGATATTGCCAAGATTACCATCTTCGTGGAAGAGCCCCGGGGAGAGGTGCTGCTGAAGGAAGCACTAGAGCTAATCGAAAAGGATGCTGGAAAGGAACCGACCATTAACGTGCACATTGAAATATTCAATCAACTCGGCATTATGGCATGCAATCTGTGTAACTTTCCCGAATCGAAACAGTATCTCGATCAGGCAAAGGATATCTACTGTGAAACGAAGGAGCTGGAAAGGCAGCCGCTCACGATGGCCGACCTGTTCGGCACGAAGGAAGAGGTGGAGAAGGGCAAGGGTTTGAAACTGCTAGAATCTAACCACACGCTCACCCTGTACTATCTGGCGCAGGTGTTTGGATTTCTGGAAAATTTGGCCGACTCGGCCCTGTACTGTCACATGACGCTGAGGCGTCAGCTTGAGTATAACGAGTACGAGCACGTGGATTGGGCGCTGAATGCTGCCACACTGTCGCAGTTTTACTTCCCAAAGAATCATCTCTCGCAAGCGCGCCATCTGCTTGCGGCAAGCACCTTTATGCTGAATTGCTACGAGACGGAGGTGGTCGAGAAAATAGCCAATCCGACAGAGCGAGCGGAGAAGGAAGAAACACTGCGCTATCGTATGGCGGACGTTGGAAGATGCTGGGCCAAGTATGGGCTCCACATTCTGGCTACCTCGAAGGAGCGTCTCAGTGTGGACGATGAACCGGACGAGCATGGGGTGAGCGAAGCGCCATTGACACCGGTGAAAAAGATGGACCGTTTTGTTGGGCTCGATTTGGCTGCGTACGAGGGCCAGGTGACGGACGAGTTCTGTCTCACTTTTGACGACGCGAAACTGGTCATGCTGAACTCGCTTTCGTGGCTGAACAAAGCAAAAGAGTACTACACGAAGGAAACGGAAGCGTCCCAGTATGCGAAAATCTTGCAGGACATTGCGTCGCTGTACAAGCATTTGGCATTTTTCGAGGAGGACGATGGGAATCAGTGCAAGCTGTACAAGCGGGGCGCCGACCAGCTGGAGGAGATTGTGGAAATATTAAATGCAACATACTACCAAACGATTTGCAGGTATTACATTGCAAAAGCGAGAAGCAATTTTCAAGGACGAGATTCATGTTTTTATTTCTCTTTCCTTCCAGAGAGGCGTGGTACGAGCTGGGACTGACCTACTCCAACATGCTAAACGTGAAGCTATCCCAGCTAGATGAAATGCAGGCAAGAGATCGCCCATCACCGCACGCCCTCAACAAGATTAACCATCTGTGCGAGAAGAGCATTAGGAACTTTAAGAAATTCATCGAATCGTACAAAATCGATCTCGAGACGCTGGAACTGCCGGCAAATATGGACGAAGACGAAATGCAGCCGCTACTGTACGCATTCTTTCACATTGGCCGGCTGTACTATCGCATCATCACACCGGATAAGCGGCTAAAGTTGAAAAACACCGAGAGCAGCCTGTTTTACTACAGCCGTTTCGTGGACTGCTGTCAGGACGAACGTATGAGGCCACTGTTTGCGCAGGAGATGGGCGTGTGCAAGGAGATGATAAGCTTGCTGCCGCTTAAGGTGGAAAAGCTTAAGAACGAAATAGCGGAAGGCTGAATGCACGAAGAGAAGGAACGGGAGCAAGACATTCACATTCATACTAAATAACTGTAGTCCTAGTCTGTAGCGCAGGTCGTATGTGCATATTTTTGTGATTTAGCGGCACCGAAGCACAGTTCTTTCGAAAAGAAGCCACTTACTCAATAAATTAACTCGTGGTCCGTATAGTAAAGGGCATTGCGTGACATACGCTTACATTGAAGAATGAATAGAATGATTACGTTCGTTTAGGAAAACGGGACGATAGAATCATGCCCATTATTGGAATATCTAAAATTGCTTTGACACTGAGCGCCATTTAAGAAGAGAAGTTGTCATACTCCGTAAATATATATTGACTTGACGCAATACAACCATCCACCCCCTAGTTTTGGAGGGGATTTTGGACAGATCAGCTGGAGGTTTTGCTTCACCTATATTTATAGAACTCTTGTTCCGAACTTGGCCCGTTCGGTCGCTCCGGGACGATAAATCATGAGTTTCCACAGATACTGCACGTGGTACGCAAGCGCGCCCACATGGTATTAATTCCGCTGTAATGCACAACAAGCAACAGCGAGCGAGAGCGAGTGAGAGAGTCAGTGGTCGGTTTTGTTGTCGAATCTTTCTGCCCCCAAAACTTACCGCCTGACTAGCGCAATCGGGCCAATGTTGATGTCGTCGTTGGGCAGGCTTTTCGAATGCTTCCGAAAAAACCTTGACCTCTCTCACTTTCTTGTGCGCCAACAGTTGCCGCGGAGCGCGAAACTCACACGCAACGGTGCCCTAGTTCTAAAAGGGCTGCGTTCTCTCTTTCTCTCTCTCTATTTTCTGTGTTGTGTATCTATTGCTCTCGTATCGTATCTTGTTTTTGCCCTAGTCTTGTACGTTCTCACCACGTATTGTTGCGTGTTCTTGACTCTCGGGTTGCGTTGGACGCTTCAGTTTCCCAACGAAACCGACAAGCAAAACATCATTCCAACTTGAATTCCGAATTATTGGTGATCCCAGCAAACCCTGAAACGAATAGCAGATTGTGGTCACACTTACAAGAAAAAAGAAAGGTGAGCATTTACGGGGGAAAACTATCCTCTTGTACGGGGTGCCAATTAACGAGGTGGTTATCTAAAGCGTTGTGTAGCGGCGTCGTGTTTTTGGTTACATAAGCGAGTGGAAGTGGAAGATTAGCACCATCAACAAACAGACTCACAACACACAAGCCCTAGTTTTTCGGATTGTTGTCTGCGGATCGTCCCTCAGTTCGCTTTGGGAAGTTGCCGAGTGAATAGACCCTTTTTCTTTAGTTCTTGTTTGCTTGAGCACTTGAAATAGGTGACTTACTCACGTCCAAGGACGCTTCAGAAGTAGCTTCAACAGCAACAAAAAAGGCAACTCAAAATATTGATTAATATTCCCTGTATTATTTTTATCCTCACTCATTCTACAGGAGCGCCACCGGGAGTGTCCTTTGCGTGCGACCATTTCGTGCCTGTCAGTGATAAAGCTTACATAAGGGACGTCTCTCCTTGCAAGAAGGCAAACACAAACAAAAAAACACCAGGAAGCGAGCGACAGAAATGACATCGCCAAAAATATCTGCGGACAAAACGACCGACAGCAATGCGGCCACACCGAAGCACCAGCAGGGGCAAAGCAATGAGGCAAGCACGGACCCACCGGCAGAAGGGGCGGCCGGTGGTGGTGCCGCGGTGCAGGCCGTCGTTGCCGCCACCGTCCAAACCATCCGGGAGACAGGCTTTTACGGATGCTTCAGCTGGCTGAAGGTGTTCCGTTTTGCCAACCTCATGATCAAGCAGGGCTGCTAAACTGGTGCGAACAGTGACGGCACCAGGATATGATATCATCGTTTCCCCTTTAAGATTGCTTGGCATAATTTAAAAATGCGTTTATTTATACATATATATATA
>KB674313.1:0-44719 GCA_000349165.1 Anopheles christyi | reverse complement strand
GCAAGATTATTTGAAGGTAAGTTTTGATAGTACACGCCACACGTTTGTTCTCGTTCGGTAGGCAATCTCTAATCCAATTCCGATCGTATTGTATTGTTTGGGTGCACGCAGGGTTCGGTATCCGGCTCGGTGCAGGCGACGGATCGACTGATGAAGGAGCTGCGCGACATTTACCGGTCGGATTCGTTCAAAAACAACATGTACTCGATAGAGCTGGTAAATGATTCCATCTACGAGTGGAACATTCGCCTCATGTCAGTCGACCCGGACAGTCCGCTACACAACGATCTGGTCCTGCTGAAGGAGCGCGAAGGCAAGGATAGCATACTGCTAAATATTATCTTCAAGGAGACGTACCCTTTTGAACCACCGTTTGTGCGTGTCGTGCATCCGATCATATCCGGTAAGAAGAGCGATAGGCGGTTGTTTCCTGATTTGCGCCCTTACTTATCTCTGTATGTGTTTTCCTTTCATCCCAGGTGGTTACGTACTGGTAGGTGGTGCCATCTGCATGGAGCTGCTCACGAAGCAAGGCTGGAGCTCAGCTTACACCGTGGAGGCGGTCATCATGCAAATAGCGGCCACACTAGTCAAGGGCAAGGCGCGAATACAGTTCGGACCCACCAAGGTGAGAAATTTAATACACACCCGCCGTCGTCGTTGAGCAAAACGCGATACTGTTGTTGAAAAACGAGATCGCTTTTTGCAAATGCCTTCGAAAAATGTTTTGTTCAGTTGCTCAAAACAACCACTAATCGAGAATCAGTCTCTTTCGCAGGGCCAGTACAGCTTAGCTAGAGCGCAGCAAAGTTTCAAATCGCTCGTACAAATCCACGAAAAGAATGGTTGGTTTACACCCCCCAAAGAGGACGGTTAAGAGTGGAGGGGCAAAAGCGATCGCACGAGAACGATGCTGTTGCGTGTACGGTGTGTGCGGGTGTGTTGTTGATGCCGCTGCACTGCTGCACATCGCCCAAGCTCCAAACACTCTCTGTGTGCCATCGGACAAATCGAAGAATGTTTTTATCACGTTACGACTCTGCCGTATTCCGGATTCGGATTCACACAAACAAAACAAAAATGGTGGCAACAAGGCAGCGGGGATGTTGCGTGTGGTGATTGTAAGAGAGACCATGGATAAGATCGAGGAGGAACACAACCAAAAGGTATTAGTATCTCCTCTTCTTTTCCTCGTGCACAGTAGTAGCAGCGCGCATTGACAGTGAAACGGAAACGAAAGCAACGACGGCATCAGCTGTTCTTCTAAAAATAAACGTTCGTTCTTTAAGCTTTTAGGTTACTAGACTTAAGTGTACATGCGAGTACGAAGGGTGAAATACAGAGAGGTCCGGGCATAGACGAACTAATCCGGACTCTGGAGCGCGATGTGAATGTGTCGAAATTGTGCGTGCGTGCGTGCTTGTGATGTTTGTGTATGCGTGTGTGAATGTGTGTCTGTGATGCAAATGTGCGATTGTATGTGCGCGTGAGTTTGCGTGAAAGGGAAAACACCCTCGAAAAAGGATTGATGGAAAGAAGGTTAATGTAGCCGATAGCAAAAGAGAAGAAATAGAGACGCTGGAAGAAGCAACTTTAAATAAGCTTAGGAAATAGGTGAACGAAGAACACTGTTCGAGAAATCGCGTCAGAAATAAGGTGAGCAACAGGAGGAGGGAGTGTTAATAGAGCATATTTCACAAAAATAATCGGTTTTGTTTATAATACTACACGAAACACCATTCAATATCAGCACCATCCACACAACAATCACAATATAAACAGCTGACAGCGCAGCAGCAGCAGCTGAAGAAGATATAAGAAAGTATGTTTTAAAACAGCATTATTCCGAATACTTGTGTGCCGTTAGCGTGAGAGGTGAACATTGAGGAAGGTGTGAGGGACTCGACTGGGTATATGTGCATACGGATATGGGCATTCGGTAAGAGTTGTGTTCGTTTGCTGTACAACTTCTTTATGACGCTACAACACCGCGATAATGTGGCTGAATATAGAATTGTGGACTTATTAGAGCGTTTGTCTTTATGAAGAAGTATGATTTGTGAAATTGATTCTTAATGCTTCAAAATCGGTACAACTAGTTTAAAACCTTACGGTCACGCTAGGCCAAGTGGACGAAATACGGATTAGATTCACGGAGATTCACTCCGGCATATGCAAAATAAATCCAATTCGAACAAATCGATAATTGATGCAAAATCTCCCTGTCGAATTTCCCTTTAAAATATACGGGGGATTGGAAAGCTCCTGCAAGTGTTCCTATTGCATGACCTTTTTGCTTTTTCCAATTCCATAAACACAAGTCAAACCATCTCCTCCTTTTCTCACCAACATCAACTGTTCAATATATGTGAGGTGTGCTTTATTCATATTTGTGGTTTAAGCCAAAATAAGCAAGGTACAGGTTGTGTTCGTGAATCAATAACCTTTGCGACTCCTTTGATCTTCAAACCATTGCCGATCACTAGGACCGACTGATGGCAGTGGGAGAGGTCGCTACTTTTCTGGTGTTCATCAATGTGGAACATTTCTTTGGTCGTGGAAATGGAATCCCCCATTAAGACTTCAACGAAAATTTACCGTCTCGTTCCCGTACGCAATCTCACGATCGACAATACTAGTTGCGAGAAGAAATGAAATTCAATTTGTCGATTTGTCGTTGTTGAAGTGTACCACACGCAACTTAAATGGGATTTGATAACGGGTTTTAAGTTTTCTCGCTCAAATAAAAGCCGGAACAATGAAAAAAAAAAAAATCATAACCCTTTTAACTCAAAATAGCAATCAAACAAAGTGCACTCTAGGAGAATACGATTATACATGTATCCGGCGTGGAAAGGTATAACTCAATTCGGCGATGCAAAAAGCTGGTATCGTAACGATACTACAGAAAGACAGACAGACCGTAATATATGTACAGAATATGGAAGAGTAGAAGTGAAAAAATTAACAAATTAAGGCAGTGTTAGGGAATGGCCGAATTGTTTTATATAAATCTTAAACGGAAAATGGAGTGGAAAACATTCTGGATCTTTGTGTTCCCGCTTCCTTCCCTTCTAGGTTCGATCGGACTGCTGTGACATATGTAAAATAGGAAAGTTATTAAAGCAGAAAAGAAGAAAAAAAAAACATCAAACAATCTTAATAGCAACATTACGATGGCGGAGCGAGCAGAATTTAGTTTTGGAGCAAGGGAAACGAAAAAAGAAACACAACGTTTAACGAAAAACAAGGCAGCAGCAAAACGGCGCCGCGCAATACGCAACCGGAAGAGAAACGTTCGTGTGGCGTGCGTGCAGTTCGCTCGTACACGTGGTGTGTGAGCATGGAATGTACGAGTGAAAGTATGTTAAGTCGAGTGAAGAGAACGGAGATAAAGTTAAGAGTAATAAAAGAAATACAAAACAATAGTTTATATATACATAATTATAAACACGAGTATATATGAAAGCATATACATATATATTGGTAAATAACGAAGTAATAAATTCAAATCTTTCGTCAGAAAAGAACCAATACACACACAACATGTCTTTTTTGACTGGTTGTCTTGCATTCTCTTCCGCTATCATCCGTTTGGCAGTGGTTGCTGAGATAAGTTCGCTCGTCGCACGTGTCATATGGCAAATCCGTTAGGGTTAGGGTTGAAGCTTTCATGGTAAGACCACATTTTTTAAAAGCCTTTGGAGTACACCTTTCTCGAAGGTCGAGTAACGGTTGGCCTTACACTACTGTGACCCATCTGCTGGGACTGCTGGGAAGCCGAGATGAACTGCGACTGTGTCAGTGGCTGCGAAAACAATTCTTCCTCCTGCTCCCCCTCCTCCAGCTGCTGTACACCATACTCTTCCGTAGCAACGGCCTTCTTAGGCACGATCAAATCTTCCTCTACACCAATCTCTGCCGTATCGCGCTGTTCAGTGGTGGAAGCATTGACCCAACTTCCGACACGCTCATGAATGTCGGACAATGGTGGAAGTTTTGTTGGAATTTGCTCCAGATTCGTAGCCTGCGCTGGAACGTCAGCATTACCAATGCCCCACACACTGAGCATCGCCGGTGCAAGGACATCGCGATACTGCTGCAAGTCTTCCAGCGTTTGTCGCCAGGGTAGCGGTGGTTTGAAGCCATACTTTCGTTGCCTCCGTATAACTGACGGTTCGCCTGCGTTTGTTGAACCGCTCGCAACGGACTGTGAGGAAAACCATACTCCTTCATCCTCCTCGTCATTATACGCTTCATTTCCATCTTCTTCTTCTTCTTCCTCCTCCTCCTCATCCTGACCGGACAATGTAGATTTTTTTCTGCGCTTCTGTTTTTGTTTTACCTCCGGAGGAAGAAACAGTATCTCTTTCAGTTCACTCCCCTCGATGGGACAATTAAAAATGTCACGAAATTTGCGCATTGTCTTAAAATTGGTGGCTCGATACGGTATTCGTCCTGCCTGTTTTACCAGCCTATCGTGCCAGTGCTGCAAAAGACTCCCAATATGTTGATGCTCTTGGGTCTGTTTGCGATCGTGCTGTTTCTCCTCACGATCGAAATCATAGCTGAGTCGTTGTTGTAACACATCGCCAGCTGAAGTTTGCAGCAAGATGTGCAGTCGAGGCTCTTCCCGTTCCTCATTCACTGTCGGCCGGCCAATCCGTAACAGTACTGCTCCGGATTGACATGCGTAAAACCGTTTACGCAATGGTTCGTATGCTGATAGGCAATGTCCTTGCCTTTGTGCCTGCTTGTAAGTGTCGTGAAAGGTCGGTGGATGATACGGAAAGTGTTGCGTGGCATACACCTGCCCGCCGCATGGGTCACTCGGGTTTGAAGAACGGGTGAAACTTGCTACACCGTAGCTCATTGGCAGATGGCTCCCAAAGAGAACGAAATGGAGACCAGCCCGAGCATCCCACTGGTGGTTCAAAAAGACGGGATATTGTTTTAGATTGTGAGCAAAGACCAGGAGCACCTTCACCGCAATGTTATCGGTTCCGGATTCAGATGAACTACGTTTGTTCTGTTCGCTCTCGTCAACGGGATGCTTTGAAGCGTGTTCCTCTATTTTCCCCACTATTAACTTATGGCCGGTCGCTATAAATAAAAGCCCTTCGGAATGAGTAACCTCCAACGCGCAGCATTGTTCGCACGGAGAAATCCATCGGGAGAATTCATCTGCTCCACGGTATACGAGCTGGGACTCGTCGTTGCTTGTTTTGTTTCTTATCACAGTGTAAAAATGTATTCGAGTGCGATCGAGACATGCCACAAGGGAATGACCATCCACGCATCGCACTGCCGTCCATTGGTCATCTTTGCGGTAGGCTTTCCAATTCCCCTTCACGTTATGTGAATAATTCTGAGATGACGGTGGTAGCTGTACAATGTGTTCACACGTCAGCTCCTCATCACTGATTGTCAACAGCTGGAGATTATGTTCGTAATCCGTCGCACAGAGTGTAAGCGTCGGGCCACCGACAAAGCAAACGCTCGCCAACGGGTTTAGTGAAAAGAACTGCTGAACGGGTCGCCATTCCGTACGATCAGGAGCGACATGCATCTCCCGCAAAACTATGATCAGATATCGTTTCCTTACAAGTATCACCTTGCCACCATCACCCGAAACGAGCTCAAGTACTGGATCAGCCATATCCGTAGCACATGCTTGCACTTCCTTCACATTCCAATCACGGCCATCATGGTGAATCCGCAACACTTCCACATCCTGCAAGCATTCCCCACATGCTTTAAATATCGTTGCACTGCTCGCCCTTCCAGGGATGGCCACCATCGCACCTCCGGTAAAGTGATAATCGTAATCCGTGTCCTGCTTTAGGTACGGGTCGGGATCACGATCAAGCAGAGCGGCATATATAACAGCCACCGTGTGTTCCACAGTCTCAGCAACATCGTTATCATGTCGATCGAGCGGATGATCAGCGGCGACTTTTTTGTACTTTTTTTCCAGACTGTGTAGTTCCCGCTGGTAGGCGTGCTTTGTGTGAAGGTACCGTACCATCAAATCGGGCGTCGACGGTCCCAATCCCGGTGTTGTGTGTAGTGGTGTAGGTAGGGAAGCGGTAAATGGACGCGTCGTTTTGAAATGGCTTAACAGTGTGTCTTTGGTGAGGACGTTCGGTTGCAACGGTAGCTGCAAGATGCTGTGGTGCGGATTACGCCGGAGAAATGTATACGATGGATTACCGGTTTGCTGTCTTATGATCGGTTCGACAGCAGGATTAATCCACTGCAAGAGAACAATGACCATGCAATTGACCAAACACATTGAATTTGTTTCGTATCATTCGTACCTGGGCTCCTTCATCCGGACCGCTCGTGAACACATTTTTGGACACACCTTTCTTCCGTTTGGATGGCTCCTTTTTAATGCTGCCACTAGCTTCATTCGTTTTCTCTGCCTGTTCTTTAGATTGTGTTGTTGGTTGTTTACTGTTCATTGCTGCACCTTTGCCATCCGTGTACCGTGCTGTCCGGTTTGCTAGGATTCGTAGAAGTGTTGTCAAGAGCACATGGCGCCAAATTGGTTTGTTTGGTAACGGAAATTGCGTCTGTGTGCGTGACAGCGAGCAACGATACGAAGCAGTGATGCCAAGGCGGTGAAATGATTCAACATTTAGAGGGTAGTAATTATTGGGCCTTTAGGGCGTTTATAAAACTCTGAAATAGATACATACATCATAGCTATAACATAATTTGACACATTTGTGTATGCGAAAGAATGTGAATGAAATCAATAGTAGTAAAAAAGATGTAGTTCATTGGACAAATTGCTTTCATTGGCATCACTTCTAATCCAGCTGTCAAGCGTGCAGAAGTAAACAAATCGATCTGCTCCAACCGTGCACGGGATGTGGGCCATATTTACTACAGTTACATAAACTCACACACACACAGTGTTGGTAGTGATTAAAGGCTCTACAAGCAAAAACTAAAAAATGTCCCTTAACTCGGGAGCCCGTGGATTTCGCCGGGCGCCGTCCCTTTTTCGGAACAGCTACGAGCAGCTGAAAACCCGGTACGACAGCATACAGGCCCGGCTAGATGCAATCACCTTCCCGGAGCGCTACAAAGGCACGATCCTGGAGAAATGGGCGATGTACTGGAAAAATCTTGTGATCGATTATAAGGAGATGGTTATCGATACCGGACGTACGATGCGGGATCGACCGGTGCGAAGCGGCGTCTACGTTTCACTGCTGGCCGGCAGCCTGTATGCGGGCGCACGCAATCCCAGCGACACCGATTTTTACGACCAGTTCCGACGGGCGTACAATCAACTCTCTTTGGTACATCCGACCTGCCAGAATCCGACCGCATCGCAACACTTAACGTTGCTGGAACGGTACCACAACGAGGGCATCCTGAGGCGGTTATCACTCGGTGTGGTTTCATTCTTGTGGCTCGATAACTACGACAAGGGACTAGCCATCTACAAAGCGGTCTGTCCGTATCTACAACCACGGTATCTTACCTTCCACGAGCGTATCATTGACGTTGGTTTCTTGGGGAAGTTTTGGGTGCTGGAAAAGAAAATGGTAGATTATGATATAAATGAGGAAAATTTGTAGAAGCTAGAAATATAATCAAGCGATAGCAAATGGAATTTGTTGGAAGATTTATTCTTGTGCTACTCGGTTGTCCTGCGAGATGATGTGATATGACGATATATAATTGAACGATGATCATGTTGTATTATTGATTTGAAAAGACTAACATTTATTGTTTCTGCATTTGTACAAAGCCTAATTGCATATATGTTTCTTCTTTGCGATACTGCAGCATGCAGACTAAAAGCGGTTTCCTGTTGTAGCGCAGTTTACCCCTATCGAAAAATCTAAAACTAAAACACTATTTTTTACATTATAAGGCCTTCGCATTTCTTTTAGCGAAGAAAGGATTCCAGTATTTTGCAGTTGATGAATGTTGGTTGTTCGCAATACCAAACTACTAAAATGGTATAAAAGAAAGAAAAATACCATCCCGAGGCATTCTTCCCTTTCCGGTAAGTGTGTATACACAAATGTTAAGGCTGCGTTTGCCAGAAAACAAAAACATCCTAATCCTCATGCATTTTCTTTAACACACTTTTGAGGTCCTAATTTAGTATATATTCATAACCGTAAGGAGATTATTCTCAATCTGATTATAAATGAGCCTTGAAGCAGGCCGACCTATCGGTATGTAATTGTTCCTCTTTTCACAAATTCCTTTCCTTAAAGATGTGCTAAAAACATACTCATACAATATCTCACGAATCTATTAACTTTGCCACACTTTAAGAAGCTATCCAATTGAAACACGCAAGCATAAACACTACACAACGCACAAATTGTTTGCTTCTAATTTAAAAAATGTACACTGTTTACTGTTTTGTCCCTCACTGACCTACCACCACAGACAGTCACACAAAAACAGTTTGTCTGCAGCTTGCTTGAAACTTATCAAAACGCTGGTCATAAAATCTGATTCACGTTTTGTCACCGCGGTGGTATTTCCTCCTCGCGTAAAATGCTCCTTCTACACTTATTAGCAGATGAGAGAATCTAAAACAAAACATAAGAAAGAAAAAAAGAAGATAACAAAATTACATAAACGGAATGAAATTTCATAAAGGAGAACAAAATTACAAGAGTTAAGAGAAAGAGAAAAGAAGATGCTAAACTAAACAAGTTAACTAAAGTTTGCTCTAGACACTATTACAATGCGACCACATTACCCACCCAAGAAGAACAGTGTGTTTACAAACACATACGCAGAGTGTAATTCGTAGATCGACTCTTTTGCAAAGTTTTATCTAATTACAAATTTACGTGTATTACGTAAATAGGGCAGCAATTACAGAGGAACATTACCAAAACATACTTTCCAAACTTGTACCAAAAAGAGAAGACAGTCAACGTAACAAGCAAAGGAAGATGGTGGTAAGTAAAATAAATTCCAAGCTACCTATGTATCGTATTCGAGCTCCGTAATTATTGTGTGTCCGTTTATGTGGTAGCACACAAAGTACACCAAAAAAACATCTCAAATCAAGCCCCGGATCGCTTATCGTTCGACGATCGTCCGGCGTACGGTGTTACTACCCTCACTTCTATGGGCAGCAGCAGTAAGGGCGGCTTCGCATGGTGCAACACCACCGGCCATGCTCGTATCAATTCCGCTATCGTTATTGCTACTACTATTATGATGCTCCGCCAAGTTCACTGTATCCCGACGGCCATTGGCTCCATTCGCCGCCGATGGCGCATTGCTACTACGAGCTCTGTGATGCTGTTGCGGTGGTTGCTGATCAAAGGAACGTGCTTGAACCACATCCTGCACCACCTGCTGCTGTTGCACACTGCGCAACGCCATCACATCGTCCTCCTCTTCACTATCGTTTTCCATCAGATCGTCATCGATACCATCATCATCGTCGTCATCATCTTCTTCGTTTGGAGGAGAGTCAAGTAACATGTTACCATCTAGCACGACCACGTTCGGCTGGATGGCAATGATTTCACTACAGTTCGAGTTCTCGTTCACCAACAGCAGATGATTCTCGTTTGGCTCACGCTGCTCTCCATCGCTTGCCAATAACTCAACATCGTGCTGCTGCCCTTCGTCGTTGTTCGGTACCGATTCCGGAGTATTAGGAATTTGAATATCATCCTCATCTAAGCAGGCTGTTTTTTCCTTTCCCAACGCATCGACATCACCATTGTCGTTGTCGTCATCGACGTTACCCTCTTCCTGAACCGTCATCATGCTTTCTTCTTCGGACTCTTTACCCAACTCTTCGTCTTCTGTGCCATTGTCCTTGCTCTTCTCCTTCCTTTTCTCTACTGGAAGTATACTTGGAGAGGAACACGAAGCTTCTGCTAATGGAGATGGAGAACGAGGATGAGGAACGCGACCGATCGTACCTGGGACATCAGTACCGGACACTAGGACCACGGTTGCTGCAGCTGATATTGCGTCCGCAAACGAAGAAACGGCCGTAGTAGCCGTCGTCGTCAGAGGAAAGAGCTGTGCCGTCGCCGTATTGAGTCTGCTGCCAGCAGTGCTAGTTTTCGCAATCACCGGATTGGTAACGGTGATAGGTAGCTCGAGCGAGGTCGGTACATGCGGATTGCTCGGTACATGCCCGATTACGGCGGCCAGCGTTTCATCGAGATTCGAACCCGAGCCAGCAGAAACGGTGGACGTTAACGCTTTAGTGCCGCTAATGTTGGACGCAGCAGACGTTCTGACGGCAGCCATCCTAGGAGACACCGCAGCGGACGACTTTCTATCCCCGGTTCGGCTGACCGATTCAATACCATTCTTGGTCGGCACCTCAACGGTCGACATTATCGGAGGTTTCGTTAGCACGGCGTTGGTTTCGATCGTGGTGTTAGGATTCACCTGTATGATCTCGGTCGGCAGTAGAACTGGATGTTCTGCGGAGTGAGTGAAAATGTTTAAAGGAAGAACATTACAGCTTGTGGCACAAAGAAGGGCAAATTAGCAGCACACACATACCTTGCAGCTCAATTAGGCCTGTATTTTCATGTGCGACAATAATTTGTGTTCCTTCCGGCGTGACCAACGTGCTAACTGCTGATCCAGTATGTTGTTGCTGCTGCTGGCTGGCGGAGAGTGCAGCTAGCCATTCCTGTGCCGTTTCTGTGCGGACATACAGGAGAGAGGTGGCCGGATGATTCGATCAAAAAGAAAATAACGAATAAAGAAATAAAACCAATATGCAAAAAAATCGGGTCAAAAAGCGCGTTTTAAATCCTACAACCGTCGAACGATTGGCCAGCCACGTGCATACACAACCAAAAGCAAGTCACACAAAACGAAACCAAATATTACCAACAGACAAAACACGCAGGACAGCCCACTTGTGTTGTGTTTAATTGTGTCAAGTGAGTAGTTTATATATTGGATTCTTAAAAGGGAACATGGAACCATCGCTACAGTCGCTTACATTTATAAATTGCCTTTCAAATACACCATTCCTGGTTTTATGAGTAAACGAGACCTAAAGTAAGGGAAGGAATAACTATTCATAAATTTAAAATTATACATCCATTTTCATATATCTGTCTGTACCTTTTTCATTACATCGAACGCACTTGCCGTTAAAATTAATTCTATATGTGTTTTCCCTCACAATTTGCGCACAGTAGTTCGTCTATGACAAACAGTCTAATAAAAAGCAGAGCATACCGGTACACGTTACACTGCATTTGTCTCACGAGTTTTGTTTTGCTGTTTGTGTTGTATCGGAGGGGGATGGATTATGATTGCTTTTCCTAAATATAAAGCCGTAAATAATGCTACAAATTGCACGAAGCTATACGCGTGACCGTGTTCATATACAAGCACTAGCTTTAGAGCTTTGCGCCGTGGGTTGCGCATACAAAGCTTGAAAGCATGAACGTATATATGATTTTCCTTTTCCAACATCCTACTTTTAAATTTTACTACATTTTTCATATTCGCAGCAATGAAAGATACTTATAGAACAACGTGTTCCATGAGATTATATGCTTTACAGAAATGTAGCCTTCATCTAGAGTGCCTTATAGCATGCGCGCGTGAATATTAAAAAGCGTAAACAAATATTGAAAATATAAATTCCCTATTTCCCATTCCTTCTATATACTTGTTTCACTTTTTCGCCCAAAGTATCCTTCAGTTCTGCACCGCAACATACTCTGATAAGCCTCTATCCAATAATACATCTTTTTTAGCATCTATTACTTATAGAGTATTGACAGAGTTACTCAAAAGTATGAAATTGTACCGAAATTGAAATCGACGACAAAAACACAATAGGAAACTTGTGGATATAAACATGGATACGCATACGAAACGAACAAAAATTAATTAATACGCACAATGGATATATAGGTTTGTTACATGAAATGATATTTTACACCTTTTAAAAAAATGTTCAACAAGGTGCAGGGCATAGAGTAAATTAAAAATGGTTCAAATGCAAGCATCATTCGCATTCTGTTAATAATTTAAATAGTGAGCCGATGCTTACAGCAGCAACCCCGTCAGCTTTTCTTGTGGGGACACAGCATCCAGTAGCATAAATAGTAGCAGCAGTAGTATTGGTATTAGCAATAGTAGAAATGGATGGTGATGTCATGGATGCAATGACGAACACTAGTGAAGGAGCCCTTTTAGATATGGGCCACAATTTTAACAGATAGTAAAATGATTCCTCTCTGCCCCACTTGTGCCAACTAAAATTTGAACTTCGAAGCTAACTATATTACATCGTCTTCTGCTTTGTCTTCTCGGTTCCCTCTATGCACTCCTTACCGTCCTTATCCTTTTCTAAATGCTCTTTAAAATTAAGATTCCTTCATTCCTTGTCCTGCGAAACTTTCCTCTTTGCCACCCACCCTAGAAATGGCCATTTGTTTGTTTTTGCTTCTTTCTTCCGCCCTGCTTTCTTTCTCTCTCTCGCGCATTTATTCTTTCGCAGTAGTGTGCTGTTCGCGCAGTTCGGACTCGGGATTCAAACATAGTCGGGATCATCGACCGATACGGAACTGGTGAATAGGCTACCTACAGGAAAAAACAGAAACGTGAAAGTATGGATGGAAATTTTGCTTCACTGTGATGGGCGTGGAGGATTTGAATGTGGAAGGAGATCATTTTATCGAGTGGGGGTGGGAGAAGGTGTAGATTTTATTTCGTACTAAAAGAGAAGAAAGAGGAAAAAACAAATACAGCAAATACACGGGGCAGAATTAACCAACCCACCCAAACAATCACACACAACTTCCATCACCTATGATCCAACTTGATCATCATCATTACCCTCTGTGTTGCTATTGTTTGCATGTTTGAATGGGTTGACCAAAGAAAAAAAGAGTGAGCACTATAATATTTCGGCCGGGATGATTTCTTTATGTCAGAAACATTCACACGTGTATGCACTTGCATTACAGAAACGGAACTAATATACTTGACCAACATCCCAATGCCCAATGCACCGAGCGTGTAAACATGACTATTATAGAGCAACCAGGCCACAGTATATGAATATGAGAGGAAGTGAATAACGACTACTACAAATACACCTATGCTATTGAACCAGCTCAATTTAAGTTGATGCTTTGCTACTGAAAAGTGTGTAGAACGTAACATGAATGTTCTATTTACCATGGAGAATATGACACTATGCAGAACAAACAATGTTGATTTAAAATGTCAGTCTATCAATTGAAAAAAGGGATTACCATAATTCCTAAATTTAAACTATTCTGATACCTCACTTAAAATATCTTCTTAATTGTTGGTAAACTTTTCTGTTTTACAAAAAAAAATTGTGATGCACGTTTAATCACAATCAAACATCACATAACAAAGCATTGTAATTGCTTTTAATACGATCTTATTCTTAACCAACTAACTGAATGGTGCCAACGCTATCGCGTATCAGTTAACAATTATTAGAATGTATTTTCACTGCTCGCTGGATTAACAGTGCAATTAACATGTGCAATAATATGGTCCTTTAGAACCCCTACCATATCTCTATACATGTGATTGTATATGTTAAAGATTTTATCGTATGGATATGTAGAGAATAAGATAAAATCCCGAGCGGAATGGAATAACGGTGCAAATTGTGAAAAAAACAAACCAAATACATATTTTTTTATATACATACAGTAACTACAAATCTACCCCATCTTTCTAAGCCATGCAGGCAAGTATGTAAGGTAGGCCATAATAATTATACGTATGTTAAACAAATATATACGATGCAAAGCAGAGACACGAAAAGGATTCCGAAAAATTAAAACCAGCTCATTCAACTTCGCTGTAGGAAATTTTGAACGGGAGAAACGGGGATTTGCGACGAAAATAGCAAGCATTCCTTTACGCACCTTGCAGTATTATCTCTTGGCCATCAGCAGTTATAAGGTGCGGCGTATCACCACCAGCCGCCAGCGCCATCAAACTCTGCGGATCGAGAATGATATGCTGCCCGTCCTGAGTGTTGAACACGAATCCTTCCTGCGTACCATCGCTTCCCACTGCAGCGGTTGCATTACCGATGGCAGTGGGTCCACCTTCGACGGTTCCATCGCCCGAAGCCATCTCTGCTCCGTTACTCCCGACCGTGGGGATGATCACTTCCGCCTGGTTGATAATCTCCTCCGTCAGGGCTCCCGCTACCTGATGCTGGTTTTGATGCAAACTTCCCTGCTGCTGTGAGGGATGTTGCTGGTGCTGCTCGGGCAGTGCTACCAGCTGATTTGAGGCGTCAAGATAGAGTAGCTCGTTGTTCACCGGTACAAGGCTCTCGTCACGCACCGAGCACAGATAAAACAGGTGCGGTGGTCCACCAAAGTTCTCAGCCGGTACGGCTATCAACTGTGATGATTCTTGCTCGCCACCAGCAGCGGTTGCCGTCGTCCCACTACCACCTGCACTGCTGCTACTGGCCTCGGTTATGGAACCTCCACCAACGACGGCTAGATCGGTCGAGCCAAGGATTACTTCCGTTGCTCCGGTCCCGCTACTGGAAGGCGAACCCTCCAAAAGTATAGCCGCACCGGTCGGGTTGACATGTGTGGATGCAGGCAGCTCACCCATCTCCGAGGATACCTTTTGCTGCTCTAGCATCTCCTCATCCTCCTCTACGTCAGTAGCAGCTGGATCGGTCGATGCCGCGCTGCGTTCAACCGTGGCGGATGATTCCTGAACCGACGAATCGGCAGCAGCTGCGATCACCACGTTGCTACCGGAGGAAGCAACCTCGGGCAGTGATGTTGGTCGTGTGCTACCACTGTGGCTATCTGGTCCAACAGCGAGATCCGCACCATCACCACCTCCCGTCGTTGTGATGATCTTTGTGGAAATTGGCACGGGTTTCTTCTTCGAAATGTGCTGTTGTTGCTGTTGTTGCAGCTGCGGTTGCTTTCCGTACAACTGGCGCATCCCACTCTTGGTCAGCATTTTGCCCTTGCCTTGCCTTTCCTCGATGTAACCGAGCCGACTAAATTCTTTTAGCTTTTGTGGCGTAAGTCTTAGCACCCGATGACTTTTCTTACCGGCAGTTGTTTCACTGCCGGAGGATGAAGAAACGGAGGACGAAGCCCCATCACCGGACACGCGACGTTCGTGTGCTTTCGCTCCGACCGTACCTTCAACGCTACCCACCTTGGATGAAGCCGTAGAAGTTGATGCAACGTGCGGTAGCGGCTTTTTCGTAATAATGATCTTTGGTGGTACTAATTGCGGTGCGGCTACCGAAGAAGCGGATGATGATGGTGGAGATGAAACGCATGGCGCTGGTGTTGAGCTTGCGACACGACAGCTTGAAGAAAGCGTTATTGCGCTCGTCACAGTGACCGACGATTTAGCGGAGCTGGGAAACTTTGAAGCGACACTTACGCTTGCCGTCGAAGTGGTTAGTACGGTTCCTTTGCTCGTTATCACAATTTGCTCGGTGGAAGCTTTGCCTCCCTTCACCATCGCCACCGTCGTTTGCCGATCCTTTGACACAGGCGTTGCCAGTGGTTTGGCGGCGGCACTTCCAGCACCGTTAACACTCTTCATGACCGTAATGGTGTCCGACGATGGAATGGAGGACGTTCCATCCACCAACAGTTCACTGTCATCCATGACGATTGGCATACTGTTGATATCGAATTTATCAACATCCGCCAACACAGGGGAAGATTCTTTCGATGCCTTCTCCTCAGTCGTCACTTCGTTGCGCTTTTTCTTCTCTGGAATGGATGGAGGATCTTGCTCTGGGGGCAAGACTACTTTTACGGTGGTAATTTCATTTTCAATCCCGCCTGTCGTGAAGGGAGGTTCCACTGCGGCTAATTTCTTCTGCTGAGTAGGGTTCGTCGTTTCCACTGTGGTTAGCATCATCGATTGAAGATGTCGTTTCCGGGGGTTGATGCTTTTAACTGTAGTGTTGTTACTACTGCAGCTACTGCTGTTTGGGGCCGTTTGTCCGACACACTCCGCTGGGACCGATACGGCTAGCAAACTGGAACTAGCAATCGTGTCCGCTTCCTTTGCTACATCTACATCTGCTACCATTTCCTTTGGTGCATCTTTTTCCTCCAGAACCACGTCCGAGCAGGAGCTGCTGCTCACGGGAAGCGGTGACGTTACCACGGCCGGAAGATTTATTAACGCTTCCGCTACCTGCAGATCTGTGGGTGAAGCTTTCGATGCCAATGAGATGGAGGTAGAAGCGGATTGTGCACTTGTTTTCGTCGTTACACTTTCCTCACACTTCGTTTTTGAATGTTTTTCCAGTACACCGGCGGAGGGTTGCAGCTTCTCTAGCGGAGGTACATCATTCGCAGTCAAGCTACCGGTATCTTCTTCCGTATTCATGGTTGCACTGGTTTCCATTTCGCTAGAAACGACACTTTCTTTTGCAATTGCTTCTTCAACGCTACTTTTATCGCTTTTGTCCGTGTTCAGTGTCACCTCGTGTAAAGCGGACCCGTCCCGACGCATCCTTTTTGCTTTGCGTGACATCGACGATGATTCACGTGTCTCCGACACTTGATGCGCGGATGAAGATTTTTCACCAGAAGACTTTTCATTCCCTTCTGCAACGCTTTTGCTAAACTTGCCCCGACGGCGTGTTACAGAGACTGGCTGCTGATCACCATTGCCGCTGCTGTCAGGAAGTAGCACCTCATCTGATTTCCGTTTTTTCTTCGTAGATTGATGCGGTTGCAGTGGCTGTTGTTGCTGCTGCTGCTGCTGATCACCCTCCACTATACCTTCGTCTGTCATTGCCGAGGATGTAACGGATGGGTTTTGATGATCTTCCTGCTTGTTGGATACGGCTTTATGCTTTACCGCCTGCTTTTCTTCTTCAGAAGATTCTAGCTGCAGCTGTTGCTGTTTATTGGCAGTTTTGTCTTTTGCTGCACTATTAGTAGATGAATTAGTGTCAGCATTATAGTTCGCCACCTCTGCTTGACAAGAACCCGCTGTAGGTACTTCATCATTGACGGCAATGTCGTCGTGTTTCGGAGACGAAGGCAAGGAAGCGGTGCCCGTTTTGTTACGCGTCTTAAAAATTCGTTTTCCACGTTCCTTCGGTGGAAGGGTACGATTACAATCGATCTTATCGGACACAGCCGTCATTACGTCGCCCAAATCTTCTGGCAGCTTCGGTACATTCGTTTCATACAGAATCGAATCAATCTCCTGACTCAACTGCGCATCTCGGTCAACTTCTGGCGGATCCGGTTCTACCGTGGACGACTTTTGTCGTACCGCCGCTTGATCTCGTTTGCGATCAAATCGTGTTGGCGCTGTGATTGCTTGTGACGTTGGTGATACCTTTTCATGCTGGGGGTCGTCTTCGTCGTCGTTGAAATCAAAACAGGAAGACTCCTGCTGTCTGGCGTCCGTTTTCTTCGCCGTATCGTCTATCTGAGATTTCCGTTCCTCCTGGATAACGTTGGTGTCCGTTCTGGCCGAGGGATTACCGTGGTCTACCACAGGAATCGTGGTTGCGATCGTGATTTCATCACCACTTAATGATTTGCTTGAACCACGGGTTGCACGATTCAGTATCAGCTGCTTCGCACTAATCGGGCGTTCGACTGCCGGTACTGTTGGAGGCACGGTACTTTGAGACGTTCCTGTACACGATTCGTTAGAACCAGTCGTTGAGGAGCTGCTAGCCGTACTGCCTTCACGTGATGGTACAGTGTACTTCTCCTGAACCATTGACACATCGTCGTTGGTGACTTCTATGAATTCGCGCTTTTGCTTTTTCGGGATGTTTCTGTACTTTATCGTAGCGTATGGTGATACGGAGGGAGCGGAACTAGAGGCCGATGTTAAAACAACGGTCGCAGCAGCACTGGCAGTATTTGTTGCTGATACTGGGGCAGTTGTAGCAGCTACAGCCATATTACTCTCTGGAGGGGTCTCGGGATCTTTTTCCGTTTCTTTAACAGCCACACTTTCCTCATCCTTGCTGACCACTGCAATTGTTTCATTTTTGGTCTCCATCTTGGACGACTTTTTTGACGCAAGCGGCTGTTTAATTGTTTCTTGTTTCGATTCTCTCTGTTGTTTTTTGGTACTCGTTTTTGTTGTTCGAGCAGGCGAAACATCCCTTGTTGGAGTACTTCCTTTATTCTCCTCCATGGGAGCATTTTCTTCTATTTTTTCCACAGACCTATCCCCTTTATTGCCTTCATCATCCTCTTGTTCATCTTCGCTCCAATCAGCAAGCAGTTCGTTTTTGAGCTTGACGTCTGTTTTATTCGTAACGGCATGAAGGATTGTTTTTTCTTCGTGACCTACCGAATCGCTGCCCGTTTCCGTGTTAAATCTATTATGCTTTTCCTTCTTATCTTCCTCCTTAGCGTCAATGTTTGCCGAAGACACAATGTCCTCGCTATCGCCAACTTTCGTTATGGTCGCTTGATCTTCTTTCTGATCTAATGGCGATTGGTCACGTCGAATTCGTCGACGCACCGCGGTGATTTTCTTCTGTTTGGGAGCCTCACTCATCGCAGTAGTTTTGCGACCTCCCCTCGTTCGTTTCTCATTCAGCGGTTCACTCTTAACGGGAGCTAAAAGTTCTATATTGCGAGTCGGTGTCTCAAATGGTTTTGTCTTGCCTTGTATAGCAGCTGGTAACGATCGCCGGGAGCGATCAGGCTTAGTATCTGGCATGGACTCATCTTCTTCGGCAGAATCATCTATTTTTTCGGATGAAGCTTTGCGAATCGGTGCTATTAAATAAAGAAAATAAAAATATCATAAATATATGAATTAAGCTCATTACCTATATGTCGCCTTACCCGTTGGAGTTGTGTTAGTTGCCGAAGATATGCCACATCCAGCAGTATAGGTTGCTCGGCAATGCTTTATGTGCAGCATGATCAAATTTTGCCGATTGGCACTGTAATTGTTGCACTTGTAACAATGATACACCTGACTCGGAGAAGACTGCACCGATTGCGCCCCAACAGTGGGACTTAATTTGTCGGTCGAAAGAGACACAAGTCCCTCACTGTCGGACGGTGTGCTGGAAGGTTGCGCTAAAATACGAACTTCATGAATTGTTTTACGACCCGATCCAAACAAGAACGGTGACGTGTTCATTTTGGGCGGAGTGTTTGTTGTTTCTGTTAAACGGGTGAATACATATAAATAATTAGGCTTCAAGCAAAACAAGTTGAAACACCAGTAGTTAAATTTAAGATTCAAAAAGGTACCTTTTAGTCCTTTTCCTTTGACACCAGCAGAGCGCCCATCCTGAAACGATCCTGAATGGCGTTCCTTCTTCTGTGGTAAAAAGTCGGTTGAGTTAACAATATCCGGATCGCCCCCTGTCGCACGTTCAGCGTGCATTATATCGGCCGGAAACTTTTCCATGTGCTTCATCTTAGCACGATATTGCTCTGCAAAACAGTACAAGAAACGATGAGCAACTGCTGCATTGGAAGGATGTGTCTATCCACAACACTTACCTAAACCTTTGCGAAGGAATTCATGCTTGCGCGGACAGTTGTATTTGAAGATAAAGTTTGGATTTTTTACGTATTCACTGTTGAAAGAAGCGAAATCAGAACAAATTTTATTATCCTGATTCTGGCTATATGCAGCTTTGCAAAAAAGAAAAAAAAACTTACTAGGAATCTTCTTGGAAGAATTTTACTACCGCCAGCGGCTTTTTCCGGAGCGAAGATAGGAACTCTTCGGAAAGGCGCGAATCACCCATCACCTCACCCGGCCACCAGCTGTTGCTCACCTTCACCCACACGATGTCACCATCGCTCAGTTCCTCCTCCATCCCGGAACCTTACCCTTGTCCGCCTTCTTGATACTATTCGGTCTTCGTACTCCTACTCTCCAGAGCAAACAGCTACCAATTCTATTATGTACGCATCCACCTCAACTTTCTGAGTTGCTGAGTCTGGTCAATGAATTTTACTGAAATGAAAAGTATGAACAAAGCAGTCAGTCAGTAATCATTGCTTGCCTTAATTATCGCTGATCGTTTAGCAATAATGAATCTTGATACAAATCCCTAAACGAAATTACAATGTACACCTTTTGTACTCTGGTAAGTCTATTTTGCACAACGGTTACGCTTATTGTAAAACATTTGTCGCTTTCTATCGCAACCGGAATTAGGGGCGCAACATGACGGTACAGAGGATGGGGCTTAGAAGAGGTATATAGCTTTTTTCTTGCAGCACAAAATATATGCCGTGCTTTTTCTCGTTTGCGAGATCTTGGCAAACCGCACAAAATTTGCTTTTAGCACGATTTTTGTCACCATCCACACACTCTGCCCGCCGTTGCCACTTGCACACTTGCGTAGCCTTACGGATGTTCTTCGTTGTCGTCGCTAACCATCGCTCTACCTGTCGGTTGTTGGGTTTACTGAAAGGGACGCGGTTGTTCTTGCCAGAGGTGACTCGCAGTTCCACAAACTGAGAACCGTACGGCAATCAGTCTACCGACGCACGTATTCTTTCTCTTTACGGTTCCGATTTTATGCAACCATTTTCCTCCGACGTACCTTTTTTCGCTTGGCCTTTTGCACCGTGCAATGTTGTTGATTAAACGCAGGTCGAGCTAAATTTTCTTCCTTGAAACAGCTACCATTTCGACGGCAGCCTACATTGACGCACCCACAGTTTATACTGTGCTGACTGACAACTTACCGAACGTCAACAACGAAAAAGTGCCCGGTTTTCATCGATTGCGAAACATATATCACACAAAACTATCGGAAAATAAGCAAATGTGCTTCCTTGCATTAGATCGGCAACTATTATTATTTCTGAAATCTATTCGTGATTTAATTACTGGGACAGCAAAATGGCTATGCTAGCTTGGACCTTGCAGGCGGCAACCAAATTATCTTGATTAGGCTGGTTGTACGCAAGATACAGTTGTACCGGTTTGGACCGGTTCGGCAAATCTACCCAAAAAGTGCGCGTGCGGTAAGAAATGTTTACAAAACAATGCTAATGTTGGTAAGAAGTGCCTGTATAGGCAATGGTTCTTCCTAACGAAATTGCACAGTGTTAGATGAACTTAAATTAAACATGTCTTGCAATTATGCTGAAGGACTATCGAAGTACGAAAATAAGGGCGTTCTTGGTGCTGCTGAGGTAAGGTTCCTCTCAATTAAGGCAATACATTTGGTAGGCGTGCTTATCATAAACTTCTCATAGATCTTTGATGCAGCCGAACTGGTTGAAGAAAAATGCGAACAGCTGGTTAAAATGATACTTGCGTCGAAGCATACCGTCGTTCATACGGGTGCCGGAATTAGCACTAGTGCGGGTATACCGGATTTCCGCGGACCCAAAGGCGTCTGGACGCTTGAGGAAAAAGGCGAAAAACCTGCAGTAAACATATCGTTTGATGATGCCGTCCCAACCCGCACACACCTGGTTCTGAAGTCACTCGTAGCTAGTGGTTACGTGCAGTACATTGTTAGCCAGAATATCGATGGATTGCATCTGCGGTCAGGGCTTGCGAGAGAACATCTGTCCGAACTACACGGCAATATGTTCTTGGAGGTATGCACCAAATGCCGCCGACAATATGTACGAAACAGTCCAGCTCCAACAGTTGGCAAAAAGGCAACGGGAAACATTTGCCCAGGCACGGGGGCGGGTCGTGCCTGTCGAGGAGGCAAATTAATCGATAACATCCTAGACTGGGAGCATGATCTCCCTGAGAATGATCTCCAAATGGCATTTATGCATTCCGCGATGGCAGACCTTAACATCTGTCTTGGGACGACACTACAAATCGTGCCGAGCGGTGATCTACCCCTGAAAAATCTCAAACACGGGGGACGACTCGTTATCTGCAATTTGCAACCGACCAAGCATGTAAGATGCGCATTTGCGCA
The DNA here is from genome assembly GCA_000349165.1 of Anopheles christyi. NCBI lineage: Eukaryota > Metazoa > Arthropoda > Insecta > Diptera > Culicidae > Anopheles > Anopheles christyi. The sequence goes on along the minus strand of KB674313.1, from coordinate 22,797 downwards.
CCAGAGATATTTGTTTTATGTTTATATTTTCTCGTATTATTGTAGGACAAGAAAGCAGATTTGAAAATATCAACCTTCGTAGATACGGTCCTGGAAAGGGTGGCCAAACGACTAGGCGTAGAAATTCCCGAATATTGTCCAGAAGAAGATCCTACTAAACGCGTCTCGTACACTATTCAGTGGAACATCGAAGGAGTAAAGGTGAAAAATTTAGAGCGGCGATACGATAGTACGATCAAAGAGAAGGCCAAATTGAAAAAGCGATGTGTCACTCCCAGCACCGAGCAGGATCGTGAGGAGATGAAAAGCAACAACAAGAAACTAAAACAAGAAACGACAAGTGTTGAACACAACGAAGGGGTTTTAAATACTTAAACCTTTTAAAACTAATAAAACGTTGTATTCTTACTAAGCACAATGAGTTTGTTGAAATTATTTGTTAAAATAAGAATTGTATTTTTCTGTGTACTGTACTTTATATTTGGAAATTTGTAAAAAAAATATGACTGTTGTTTTTCGATACATTTTATAAAGGATTTGCGTAAAATATATTATTAATTTTTCAAATCTTAAAAAATGAGATCAAATTATTCAACATTTCAAAGGTTTTGCTTGAAGATATAACGCGCACATGCATTTTACGCCATATGTTTGGCAATTGCAAAAGCGGAAGCTAACCTGTCAAAACGTTGGAAGTCTCTCTTTCCGGCATCTTGCAAGGTAAGTGACGGGAGCGCATTGGAATTGTTGTCGGTAAAAATAGCTGAATTTATCGGATTTGTAAAGGAAATACGATGTTCCGTACTAGGAAATCGACGGAAAAAGTGTTCGCAGCTATGTGATAATGTAGTGCTGAGGAGAATTTTCCATTAAGCAGCTAAATTGTCCTGTTGAATGCTGGCTACGTTGAACATCAACATCAACTGCTGGTGGCAAGTGGTGGGAAGCAGTATGGTGTGCTGCCGCTGTTGGTGTTCGGTACACGCTTGTGTTTTTCCAACTATTAGCGATGCGAACACTATTCCTGGTCGATTTCTGGTCGCGTTTCCTTTCCGCCATTATTCTGATAACATACATTTTACATGGTTGGTGCAGTTGAACGGAGAAAATTAACTGTGTTGTGTGTTTCTCTTTCCACAGACTTCGGATTCAAGATGGGTCGTTACGCGAAGGAACCCGACAATGCTTCTAAATCTTGTAAATCGCGTGGTTCGAACCTCCGGGTTCATTTCAAGGTAAGTTGAATAAGAGGAAAAGTGGTGTTGGGAGTGCTATGTAAACTAAGATCGTTTCGTTCTTCCCCTCAGAACACTCGCGAAACGGCACTAGCCATCAAGCGTATGCCGCTCCGTCGTGCTCAGCGTTTCCTGAAGAACGTGATTGAAAAGAAGGAGTGTGTACCGTTCCGCCGTTTCAATGGCGGTGTGGGCCGTTGCGCTCAGGCCAAGCACTGGGGCACGTCGGTCGGCCGTTGGCCGAAGAAGTCCGCCGAGTTTCTGCTGCAGCTGTTGAAAAACGCCGAAGCGAATGCCGACTACAAGGGTCTGGACGTGGACCGGTTAGTGATCAACCACATTCAGGTGAACCGCGCGCCCTGCCTGCGTCGCCGCACGTACCGTGCGCACGGTCGCATCAATCCTTACATGTCATCGCCGTGCCACATCGAGCTGTCGCTGACGGAGAAGGAAGACGTTGTGACCAAGGCCACCGACGAGTCGGAACAGGCGAAAAAGAAGCTGTCCAAGAAGAAGCTGCAGAGGCAAAAGGAGAAGATGATGCGCAACGAGTAAGGATGCGTGATCGAATTCTTACGCTGTGCAAAATTGTTCTTTAAGGTGGCGAATAAAACGGTCAACAAAACACCCAGAAGTGCAGAGGAAAGCGAACACAAGTGTGGTGAGAAAAAAAATTACTGTCGTGTGGTGTTAGTTAGTTGGTCCTTTGCAGAAGAGGGGAGAGTGCAACTGACCGGAGGGCAGTATAGTAGTAATGAGAAAATGTAAGATTAATTCACCGTCGCTTCGTCGGATGTCACTGGAGCTATATTTATCTGATGTCCTTAGTATGAACTGAGAGAAAGAAAGATGAGAACGTCTCTTCAGTGAATGGTGTATTCATTGTTGATGAACTCTTATGGAGTTCTTGCGCCTGTAATGGTGCATTCTGTTGCTATCCTGTAAATGTAATAATGAGAAATTCTACCACAAGCATCTATTTTCCCCTTTCAGTGAAAGTAAGAGCAATAGAAACATTTTGAGTACTCTATAAATCACACACTACTACAGTTAACAACCGAATGCGCCACAACAACAGTCGGTATTTTTCTCTCATGTTTGACAAGGACTTTCTCTCTCATAGCGTAGCGCGCCTTACGAATCGTATGGCCTCAAACCAACCAATAGCAAATGTCACTGCTATCGCTCGACCAGAAAAACACACGAGTATCGCATCAGCTGGAAAACTGGACCGAACGTACGCCTCCGGAATAAAGGACTCAGCGTGTTCGTGTGGTTGAGTGGTGATAAGGTGTAAGCAGGATAGTGTGTAAGCATTGTACCGCCAGCAACACAAATCCGCTGCAATAATCAACCGACTAGAACGAGAAGGAAGGTAAATCAATTATTCTTTTAAGCCGATCCCCTTCATAAATTTCATAAACTAGCTTATTTGTGTGGTAATGAAAGATAAAGGATTTTTTTCATCATCTGGCCCCCATTATGGGTCCATGCACATGACTTGTGCCTCTCCTACTAACACGTGAGAGAAAGTACTGCTATATCTGTAAATTGCTGCGAGAATATGTGCTTGAATCCTATCGATGAGGGGAAAACAATGTTCTGTTCCGGTAACATCGCCTATCCCTAGCTGTCCTTGCACCATTCTTTTCAATATTTTTTTTTAAAGGATTTCGTGCATTAGCAAGTTCGTTATTGTTATTTCCATTACATCTATCACAGGTTATCTTTTTCTAATATCGGAAGGTATTTTGTAAGGGTCAATTCATTTTATCTAGCTAATTAGTACGAGTTGATACTATTGAATTGAAGTATTCTGATGTAATATTAAGTATACCTGAGACTTTTAATTGTTCGTTTTCTAGGTCTGTTGTTACAAAGCATGGTGAGCAGATACGAAGCTCAAATACAGATATTTCGTGGTATCTATTGAAGGTAGTCCGACAATTTCCTCCCAACTCTACTAAATAACATAACTTCATGAGTAAAACCGTGAAGGCAACTTTTACGGAGCGCATCAAAATCAAAATACGTTGGTATATCAATCCATTTTTAGAAAGTCACTTCTATATATATATTGTCTAGTTTGTGCCATCACTTCAATAACACATCTTTGTACATAATGCATACGCTTTGCATGCTTGTAGAATAGAAATCTAACTCATGTTGTTCGTACTGTAACTGTAAGTCAAAATGTCCCAAATTCAAATATGCCAATGCTTCGCACACTGTAAATAGGACATTGTTATCAGCTGTTTGCTTGATTTTCTCTCACACATGTACAATTTCCTTGGCTTCCTCCATTCTGACTCCATCTGACAGCAATGTCAAACAGTGAAGCGTCCATTTTTGCACGGCGACGAAATCGTTTGCGCTTTTTCTTGTTGTTTCACAGTGAAGAGAAACCCGCCCGCAGTGAAGGAAATAAGCAACTGGGAGGTAGTCCAGCAAAGCTATAGTGTTTTCAGCATTGTTTTCCACATTGTGTTTACCCGCAATAGCGCTTTCTTTCGCACCGTCGCTGAACGGAAGGTATGGATTCGTTTGTTATGGAGTATCGCGTATGGCGTCGTATGATTGTGCAGAATGAAATCTACGGCAACGTAGGAAATGCGGCGTTTTCCGCCATGTTTAATGCATTCGTCCTGTCGGTGCCGGATCCTCACGGTGTCCTCCAGCGCATCCGGGGCAGTGGATAAGTGAAATCCTTGCTCTATTGTAGCTTGTGTGCTCAGCTCACACAATTATCCCACCTTCTCCCACCTTGTCTTAAGTATCCCGATTGAGAGGCTTTACAATCTAATGGTAGTTTTTCTGTTACCATTTTAGCGTGTGAGTGTGTGTGCGTGCGTTGACAGAATCGGTGTTCCCTCTGGCGCTTGGGTTTGATCCTTGTTGTTCACACGGCGTTGAGTCACACTGTTTCACTCTCGTACGCGTCCTCGCGTTCCGCCCTACCTGCTACTCGTGCGTCGAACATCGGGCGAATGGACAACGACAGTGATCAAAACAATCGCGACCGTTCGAGACGTGGCGATCGACGCAGCGGTGCTGGATCACGTTTCAGCAACGACCGCGATCGAAGCCGCGATCGAGAGCGTAGCGACTGCCGGCGAATCTACGTGTCGAACGTACCGTATGAGTACCGGTGGCAGGATCTGAAGGATCTGTTTCGCAAGGAGGTCGGTGATGTGTCGTTCGTTGAGCTGTTCCACGATGAAAACAATAAGCCCCGGGGGTGCGGCATAGTCGAGTTCGAAAAGCCAGAACACGTCCAGATGGCGCTCGAGAAGATGAATCGCTATGATATCAACGGCCGCAATTTGGTTATCAAGGAGGACTACGGTAACGAAAGGGACAAGTACGGACGGGTAGTGCCGAAATCATTCCGCGGCAACGACAACGACAACCGCCGTCGGGATCGAGATGATGATCGAATGTTAGTGCCATTTGGTTTGCGATTTGCTCTTTAATCCTTTTCTTTGTTTTTCTTTTGTATGTGTTTGTCCTTCTTCCACCTTTCCTATCCTGCAAGAATGCGTTCCGGGGGCGTCATTGTTTGTCATTTGGCTGCGATCTTACGTTTCTCTCATCTCTCTCACTGTACGCTGCTTTGCAACACTTTTTATAACATTTCTAGACACACTCTCACATCTTAATCATTTCCAGTACATGCCGGGTGAAATCCTAGTGAAAGTGAATGACGGTGTTGATCATGATTCATCCACTAACTGTTTTGCTGTAGTGAGAAGAACAACAAAACAACAGAATCGCCGCACTTCTTTCTTGCTGGATATATATCTTGTATCAATGGAAAGTTTTCAGTTCAATAAGTCAGTATAGAAATCCTTGATTGATGGGGAAGATTTATTTGTAAGATGCTGGTCAGGGTATTAGATATTAGGGCTTAAAAGGCTGAAAACTTGCCATAAGCTAAGAATTGTCACTGTTTCCTTAATGCCGTCAGTGTAGGAACTGTTTCTTTTGTCCGTAGTTATGATCTTCCCCTTATAATCGAAGGTGTTCCAAATTGTCCATCCATTTTCGTCAATCATGATTTCATACAATTTTCCAATTAATTGGTGCTTGCCACATGTTTGTTCTATCTCTTGCAATGCCAGCTGTATGGTTCCTCATTCATTAATTTCCATTTCCATGTAACCAAGTGTAGAGTGTTATATTTTTCGTTAGTTTAGCTTTAGAGACCACCACCTTATGTTGACCGTTTATGATCCTGTGTTTACACATATCCTTTCATATCTCGATTTCTCTATCTCTTTCTCTTTTCGTACGTTCGTGCGTCTTGTGTATGTCGCACGCGGTTTTCTCTTTATCTCTGTTGTTTCTGTATCTGCAGGTCCGGACCATCGCACGGTGGTAGCGGTGGTGGCGGCGGCGGCGGCGGCGGCGGTGGCGGTGGTGGCGGCGGTATTGTCGGTGGCGGTGGAAATGTAGGTGGCGGAGTCCTCGGCGGTGGCAATCTCGGTGGCGTCAGTGTCGGTGTCGGTGGTAATGATTTCTCCCAGGACTACAATACGTACGGTCTGAGCGTGAAGTTCTTGGAAGGGTTAGGCATTCAAGGGCCGTTGCATACAAAGATCTTCGTCGCGAATGTGAGTATCTAGTAGTATCACTCTTCTGCACCATTGAAATCTTCTCCCTTCTCCCCTTCCTTATTTATTCTTTTTTTTTTCTTCAATCGTATTCGTTTCGTTCCACGTGTATCTCTACACTGCATTACACTGGATGTGTCGAGTTGTGGTCGAAATGGTCGAATTCTTATGAGTCTAATCGGTTTGATTGGCAATTGCGTACAAACATGCCATTCTGGCAATGTCAATGAATGGAAGTAGTCGTCAAAGTTGATGTGCTACATTGGCACAAGCCGCGCACCTTAAGACAAACACAGATAGATGGAGAGAGGCTTTTGTTGGTTTGTTTTGTTTTGTTTTTGTTTTGATCCGTCCAGTATAACTAACACACTGTGTCAGCAATCGTTTTTTCGCTGGGGCATCGTTTAGAATTTGGTGCGTTTCCAATTCCTCTTTTCATACGTATACACTCTCCAGTCGGGACGGCAGCGTTTTCCTTTCTCTTATTTCAAATACATGGCGCCATTGGTTTAAGCTGTTCTCGATTGAGCGCCATGGTTTTGTGGTTTGTCGACTGCAGATTTTACATTTTCCGTCCGTTCAAAATCGCCATCGAGAGTATCACCCGGCTAGTGTGTTTGCGCTTTTCTGTTTCGTACATCTTCTAATAATTTACCGTAGAGATACATCGATCGGCTCAAATGAAACGATCTCTGAGTAACGCTTAAACCGTATACTACACAGGGGCTAGTACAGCAACACTTCTTACAACGGGGGTCTCTCCTCCAATTGTTTTTCTTTCTTTTTCTTTTCTCTTTTTGGCCATCCATTCATCGTTGTCGTCGTGGGTCGTCGTCGTCACTAAATACTAATGTATCGTCCGCCTGATGGTGGTCCTTCGTTCGACGCGTGCATTGGGGGTTTGTATGTGTGTGGTTTTTTTTTTTTGGTTGGATGTTTCGCGTGGCATTGGTATCGTGGCTTTGTTGATGTGTGATCCCTGCAGCTTGACTACAAAGTCGATGCGAAGAAGCTTAAGCAGGTATTCAAGTTAGCTGGCAAAATCCAAAGTCTCGATCTGTCCGTCGACAAGGATGGCAACAGCCGTGGATTCGCAGTTATTGAGTACGATCATCCGGTCGAGGCGGTGCAGGCCATTTCGATGTTTGACCGGCAGATGCTTTTCGATCGCCGTATGACAGTCCGGCTCGATCGGCTGACGGAAAAGAGTGAAATGAGCCGATTGCCCGAGGGGCTCAAGGGCATCGGTATTGGTTTGGGTCCGAACGGTGAGCCGCTCAAGGACGTAGCCCGCAATCTGCCCTCCCTGCAGCAGCAAAACACAGGCATGCAAAGTGCAACCCTGGCCAATGCAGCGCCGACACCCGTGCAACCACCGTTGACTGCAAGCAATTTGCTCAACTCAGCCGCCACCAGCAATCTGTCCGGTTTGAACTCGAACCTAGCGGCACAGCTCAGCAACGTGGTCGGCCTTTCGAACCTGACCGGTGGGCTGCAAAGTTCACTGCTGTCTAATGCGGCCGCCGGTCTGTCCAACCTGAGCGGGCTTGGTAGTTTGGGTGCGGCAGCAGCAGCTGCGGCGAGTGGCGTTGGTGGTGGTTTGGGTGGGGGCGGTGGTGGGCTGGGCGGCGGTCTCGGCAACAGCCTGTCCAGTGCGCTCAGTGGTCTCGGTGGTGGTGGCAACGACGGTGGGCTAGGTTCTAGCTTTAACCAAAGCTACTCGTCCGGTTTTGGTAACGGTGGTTCGAATCGGGGCAACGACTACGACATGGGATCGTCGAATGTTCGCAACTACAGCACGGCACCGAACGATGACTACGGTCGCAACTACGGCAACATCAACAATGGCAATCGCAAGATGTCCGACACGATCATCATTCGCAATGTATGTATATTTTAGTATCGTTCTGGATGTTCTGACAATAGCTTACGAATGATGTCTTTACCTCGCACAAATTAGATGCCGTCGTCCTGGACTTGGCAAACGCTGCGCGATAAGTTCCGTGACGTTGGGGAAGTAAAGTTTGCAGAAATTAGAGGACAGGACACTGGTGTCGTTCGTTTCGCCAAGGAACGCGATGCTGATGTTGCCATTAGTAAGTACATTACAGAAAAAAGGGTTGATGTGTGTTCACTCTCATTAATTTAATACTTGTTTGCTTCTCTTCTCTTTCCAATGCAGAATTAATGGACGGGACACGCTTTGAAGGACGGACAGTGGACGTTAACTTCTTTTAAATTTAAATGCCGTTTAAACTTTACTTTCCTTTTCACAAACACCCACACACACGGACACACTCTGTAGTATCGTTCGTCAAGTTCTACTGGGTATACGTTCTTTGTGTAATAATGTCCGTTCGTTCGGGTTGTTCCCGGTACTACAGGCGCTACTGGACATGATGTCGTTTCAGTTGGAGAGCTCATCTTAGTCGATAGGAAATATTTTAGCAACAGACATTCGGAACAATTGGTAAATGGATACCGCTGAACATAATACTGCAACAGGCGACGGCGTGTGAGGCAATCAACCTCTAACCGTCGACTTTTAACCATCGATCCACTCTGTAGCTTTGTAGTAGTCAGTAAGCCAATGGGACAAAAAACGTTGTGACCATGAGTGCGCTCGTTGTACTGTCTTCTAAAGCAGAGGTCTTTTCACCAACATGCATATTACGTTTGGCATTTAAACTCGGCAGCAAACCAGTCTCTGTGGTTCAAATCGATCTCTGCTTTCACTACACTGCGTCGACGTTTGAGTAGAATGTTTCGGTCATTTGAAATGAGCTTCTCTTTGCACCTCTGTGCTTAAATTGAGTATCTTTTTTCACACCTTTGCTCCGAGTTTATGACTTTGCATGAAGAAACAAGATGCTGGGTTCGCTAAATCCATTGCTCAGTACGTAAGTTCGTTGTCGATTGGATTTTCCTCTCTTTTCTTATGGACTCTATAGCATATGCATACCGGTGTTCGTATTCGCTCGGTCAAGTTTTATAGTCGTAAGAACGTCAGCACTGTGAACAAAATGTCTCCTTAAACACACGACGCGTTAGCAATAATAATCCCCATATTTGAAGAGCTTCTATCATCCGAATGTTGTTAGGTTGTCGTTCCCCGCTCTCATACTGCCGTCTGGCGAAAAAGGTCTGACAATACGAAAGGCAAGGTCATTAGACACACAACGAAGCAGTTCGTGATTTTTAACTTTAACAATCCGTTCCCCAAACATTCGTTTCTCGCCCCTTTTAGCAAAAAAAAAAAAGCAATCAATCCCTTTCGTGCATGTAGTGTAACGGGTAAGCAGGGCATAGGCTCCATAAAGGGTATAATAATCCACAAAATCGTGCACCCACCACTACGACGGTGAGAGCACTTTCGCCTACAAATAGTTTACCTTTTTCTGATACGAGCGCAACCACATACACACTATAGTGTCATATGTTTCATTGTAGGAAACGTTTTAATCGCCCTTTACACATACAAGACAATGGGGGACTAATAGTAAACGCGCAGAAAATAAACGACTTTCAGTTTTAACGAAGTACAAAATCTACGGTAATACCAAAAACGATAAGATTTCTCACTGCATTTTTTTTTGTGATTTCAAGAGTGATGACCAACATCGATCCCAAACGTCAGTAAATTGCTGAAACGATGATTCCTTTGAATTCTCTAACACTACAAGAGAAGAAGATTATATTTCCAAATCTCTCAGATCACAACAGTTTTTGCAAGGACCTGCAACTTCCAACCTACCATGCGCAAGGAGTGTACTCTACTGTCTACTTAAAATTATCAGGATCTGTGTACTTGGCGGTAAAAATGTAAAACAATGCCGGTGCAGGTACTAGCAGCAGGGAAAAGTATGAAATGTCGTACGGTATCGATACAATGCCATACGCCAACAGAACCCAATGGCCAACTGTAACGAAAGGTCAATCAAAAATTAGTATCCCGGTAGTGCGATAGGAGGCATAATTAGATACTAACGTATGATCGTTGCATTTCTCATCTGTGTTATCGATGTTTCTAGCAGCGATTTCATCGTCTGATCAAGCTTGATCGAAAAGTGCAACGCATTGGACACCACCGAGATGAGGATACTCAAGTAAGGGAAAGAATAGTCTGTAAAACGAGCAATGGTGAGAACACATCTTCGGAAACTCCGCAGAAGAAGAAAGATACGCACAGATAAGACCACCGGCGACGGCATGAAGCAATGCCAAGATGGGAAAGATGTAGAGCGCATAGTAGACGGCCAGTTTACCACGGTACGGTAAAAACTTCACATTCAAACCGGGCCGAATGATCATCATGAACGTGACGCAGAACAGGTAGAACACGAATATCATCGTTTGCAGTGGATATACCGCTTCCTGTGTGCAGTACAGTGTCGTCTCATAGTTGGGCGTTGGGTTGTGGAACAGCGTGTACCAATCGGAAAGCTTCTGTACGCCACACGAATTGATGCGCAGCTGCCAGATCGGATCGGTAAAGAGAATGGTGAGGAACGCGGAAAGAAACACTTCCACACAAGCGCTGGCGTGCAGGATCAGCTCGCCTTTGGTGAATCTGGAAAATGAAGGGAAATTGAGTTAAGTGCATTGCCGTCCTGAATCATCCACTCCTTCGCCGACACTTACTTCCGCAGGTGAGCATTCAGATCGATACAGAACCAATGGATGATCAGGGGTAGGATCGTCATAAACCCTAAGTACAGCCAATCGTGCGAGGTAAGATCTTTTTCACACGGCGAACAGAGGTACTGTGCGTTCACACGGTATCCCCGCAAACATGCTCCACATTCGCTGAGCGAGCTGTTTTCGAGTACCGAGCGCCCGCAGTACAGTCCAGGACATTTGCTCACCGTCCTTAACATTACGCTCGAGATGGAAACCCTATTTGCACAATTAGCTTACTGTGTTCATTTTTCTGTACTGGTAGAGAAGAAAATTAGATTTTCCTGCGGTACGATCGTAAACAAACAACAATTCGCTGTCATCGCGGAACTGGTACACTGGTCGTTTGTCAGCAAACTTTTGGCCATAATTTGATGTTTTTTTTCCCATCCTCGAAACGATCTTTGGATTCGTTTCGCTATTTGAAGCAAAAACTGTAACAAATGCATTTGTTAAGCTTTAAACAGCTACAGCGTTTATTTTCTCGCATTTCTTTGGGAGGTTAGCGCATAGGAATACAAAATGATTTACCATATTTGGTATTGGTTTTGCACTGTCCGTACATTTGGGATCGCGTAAAATCGAATGTGGGGAATGCGTAGTTACAGCTACACACTATCAGACTGGCCGTTACATTCTACAAGTTAAAAAAAGGACAATCAGCAAACTAGCTTAATCTTATCTTATCGGGAGCATACAATCCTAACCAATCAAACGCCGTGCAGCTGCTCATTCATCCCCCAGTTCTACGACGTCGTAATCGTCATCACTATCGGTGACGATGTCGCACCGGAACTGGCGATAGATGTCGAACAGCACGTTCTCGGCGTGATTTGCCAACGGTAGGCGGTTCTCAATCTCTAGTTTACGCTCAAACTTTTCCGTCAACTCACTACCGATGGCACGCTTGAAATCGATGAAATTAATACTGATGTCGATGTCGTCCGGGGGACCATCGTAGTTATCGTCCTCCTCCGATGCGTTCGATGCGTTCTGTGCCGCCGTTTGTGTCGCTGTTGGTGTCGCTAGCGTTGATTTGCTTTCCTTCTCATCGACAGTGGAATCTCCGTTTGCGCTGGTCTTAATGTTAGATTTGGAGCAATTGGCAACTTCGCCGGTGGATGGCGCTGGTTTGTTTCTAGTGGAACTCGTGTTATCCTTCCCTTGTCCTACCGACGGCGGCACGGTGGTTGTTTCTGTTTCCTTTTTCTGTTTTTCATCCTCTGGCTGCTCGTTGTCGTTGACATCCTCCTCCTCGTTTAATTCGTTCATGAACTCATCGTCGTCCTCAAAATCCTCTCCGTCCTCCCCATCGGACCAACCGTCGACATTCTCCAGGAAATGTTCTATTTCAATATCGTCGTCTTCCTCGTCGTCCGGGTCCATCATGTCGTCGTATGCAACGGCCGCACCATCACCTTCCGCCGTATCGCGTATGGGTCGATTCCAGGGACACAAATTGCTCGTCGCAAAATCTTTAATCAAAACGGCCGCTTTAATGTAACGCTGGTTAATCTGCTGCATTAGACCGGCACATTCGGCGAGCGTAAATTCGCGTCCATTCGCTCTTTCCCACTTGGGCAGCTCCTCTTCCCAGCCCGAGCAGATGTCGCTGAACGTGTTGCCGGTGGGTTTCACTACTTGTGCTGCCGAGAGACCGATAAGCACGACACCCAACCGTTTGCAGGTATTGTGCAGATGCAGTGTCAGGTCGACCTGCGATTCGTCCACGAACATCAGTACCGGCTTCGGGATGCCTTTCGCAGTCACGAACTTGTCCACCACCTTGTCCAGGTAGGCGGCGAACGTTTTCGGTGTCACCTGGCCGAACTCGTGCGCCACAATAGCACAGTTTTTCGGTGCCGCCTGCACTATGTGCGGTGGTACATCGCGCCTGTACGGGTAGACGAGCAGCGGGGACAAATGTTCACCGGCCGCTGAAAATGTGTACAGCATGGTCATTTTCTTCAGGTGCGACCGAACACTTTCCTGCATTTCGACGCGCTCGCGAAAGCGCAACTCATCGCACACAAAGACACGGGCAGGATGGTTTAAGATGTCGAACAGGTTCGCTTCGTTCAGATAGCTCTCGATGTGGAGGTACCAGTCCATGATGGCACCGAGATGCTTACGCTCCTTGATGCGATCAATCGAGAGCCATCGTCGGACGAACTTCTGGTAACAGCGCCGCCCAAATTCTGTGTCCTGGAAGGGGTGCGAACGTGCCGGGACGTTCTTCTGCACCAGTGCTTCGGCAGCCGTCTCAACGTTGCGCTTCTTGATTGAGAAGCCCCGTTTGCAGCAGTCCGTCATCCACTGGTACAGGGCCTGCTCTTCCTGCGGCAACAGTTTGCTAATTTTGCCGTGCTTCAGTGACTTCAAATAGGTGGACAGGGTGGTGCGTGGAACGTTGCACACGAAGGCTGCACGGCGAATTGAGGTACCTCGATCTACGATCAGGTTAATGGCATTCTTCAGATCCTGCTTGGTGTACGGGCTGGACGTTTTGCGACAACGGAAGCTATCGCGGTTCTCTGCAGCCAAGGAAAAGAAAAAAAACAATCATTGTTTTATGGGTCGTTCTGGGGCGAAACATGGACTAAACGAGATTTTACTCCTTACCGGACATACTGTGTGGAGCGTACAGTAATTACAGCGCACAGCACTACGAGGATGCGGATTTTTGCACAAAATTATGTTTGCGTCCTCCTGCACAAAGCGTAAACAAACATTTTCTGCTGATGCCGATGACAGCTTCCACCATCTTTCACAACTGACAGCGTCTCGTGTGTGCAGGGTTGTATTGAACCCTTGCTGGGGTTGCATCCTGTGCATTGTTTACAACTTTACGCTGTGCTCGCTTGCTCGTAGCAACGGCTCAGTACGATGGATTCTGCAAGCGGTCGGAAACTGATTGGATTCCGGCAGATAGCGCAGGAAAAACTGCAGCATGTCTTCTATTCCATACCATCGGAGAAGGACCTTATCATTGAACCGGCTCTTATTAAACCGCTTGAACATGTGTGCGGTGCATCCTGGCTGAGGTAGATATGCAGAGACGACTGGTTGAATTTGTGCCTTTCGAAAAAAAAACTCTGTTTCGCTCTTGCAACCTTCACAGGAAAAAAGGTATCGATAAAATATTTAAATTCGATCCGAAAAATCCACCCCCGAAGCGGAAACAGTTTGTGTACTTCATCACATCAAGTCTGCTTACGTTCAAGAGCGTGCTGGATCAAATCAGTGGCTACCAAAGCCAAACCAGCAGCATGATGGAACCGGACATACGCAACAAGCAGTACCATGTGCTGGTACTACCGTCGGTGCTGGCCAGCTTCGAACACTTGCTAGAGGAGGAAGGTCTGCATGGCATCGTGGAGCTGTACAACTTTCAGTGGGATTTTCTGCTGCTAGACGAATCGCTTCTTAGCCTCGAGCTGCCGAACGTGTTTGCGGATGTGTTTGTGAGGAAGGACACAACGCCACTCGGTTCGATTGCACAAAGCATTCGCATCTTTAATCTCGTCATGGGCAAACCCCATCTGGTATTCAGCCTGGGGGAGAATGCGGAGAAAATACTGCACATGGTGCAGCGCATGGAAACGAGCAAGCGACCGAATGTCGTGGGGAAAGAGAGTGCCGCCAGGACGGACGCTTCCGTCGAGAAGGATCCGGAGTACGCGGCAATGCTAATACTCGACCGGGATCGGGACTATCCGGCCTGTTTGCTTACGCCGGTCGTGTACTGTGGGCTGCTGCTGGAAATACAGCCCCTCAATTCCGGTTCGCTAGTCGTGGACGGTGAGTGCAATAAGATCAAGAACGGTAAGCTGGCGTTTTTGCAGGAACAGGGCGCGGCTCCTTCAACGCAACAGGAAACAACTAGCTTGCGTATGAGCGGTGCACAGGATATGATCTATCTCGAGCACCGGTATCGTCACTTTTCCGAAGTCATTAGCTTGCTCAGCGCGCAGGCCAAGACGCTCGGGCTGGAGGGGAAAGCGTACACGCGCGAGATGAAGCTACACGAGATGAAGGAGTACGTTACGCACAAGCTGCCAAAAGTAGCCGCCGCTAAGAAGGAGCTGTTCAAGCATCTTCGTTTGTGTGAAACGATCGTGGAGGAAATCGGGGCCAACTTCGAGAAGCATCAAATGATCGAGGAAAGCATCCTGACCAACACGAACCGCAAGCAGATCATGAACTACATTCTCGAGCTGCTGAGCAGCGATGCCCATCGGTATAACACGCTGCGGCTGATCTGTCTGTACCACGTCACGATCGGATTGACCAGCGAGGATATGACGAAGCTGGTGACGAGCTACCTGAACGCGTTCGGCTACCGTCATCTAAGCCTGTTTCACAATCTCTTCCTAGCGCGGCTCTTTCCCGACACAACGAATCTCAGCAAAACGAAGATTCTCTCGCAAATTTCGATTCCCACACTCAAGACACCGTTTCAGATTGAGGCGAACAAGCTAAAGCAGTTACCAACGGACACGAACGAAACCGTGATGCCGACGAACGATCGCGACAACAGTGGACTGGCCGGAGCCGGAGTGCCGTCAGTTGGTAGCAGTGCAGGTGGAGCGAAAACATGTCCCAGCTACGTCTTCAACGGTAATTACATTCCATTGGTAACGCAACTTACGCACCTAATATTTGCTGCGTCAAGCTTCGACAATCTCAACACACGGCTGGGCCATCTAGAGCGGCTGAAGGTGTCGGGACGAGCGCTGACCAGTGATCAAACACTGTGCACCCCTCGTTCGATCAAGGAGCTGTCGGCCAGCAGCCATAAGGCCGCCCTGAACCAACTGCTACCATTCAAGGAGAAAACGATGTTCATCTTCATCGTGGGAGGAATTACGTACGCGGAGATCGCTGCCTGCCATCTGCTGGAGCGTACGATCGGGGCCAAAATTGTGCTCTCCTCCGATCGGATCATTGCCGGCCATGATCTTATAGAAAGCGTAGTAAATTGTTAACGTCTGGTAAAATATTTTCGGATGTATTCCCTAGAGGGTGGAAGACTGCATTTAAAAATAAAAGCGAAACTCTTTGGTTATGTACAACAAGTTATTATTTAACTATTCTATAAGATGGTTTCACTATGAACGGGTTACCGCACCTCATGCGGAAAAGCATTTGCTTGTTTTCTTTGCGTAAGGTCTGTGTGTTTATTGTTGAAACATTTGTTGGTCTAACTATCTACCTCTGCCCTCTCCGGGAGTGTGAGTAACGGAAACCGGAAATATTACTCATCGATCAATGCTGTGGTGAAACGTGATCTACCCCACGCTCTGTGGCTTATATTATTTATAATATTATTCTTGCTAACACTATTGACTAATTGCTATACTATTACTATATACTCATGACGGTCAACAAACAATGCTTGGCAAAAGGAATAAATGAAAACAGAAATAGTTAAACAGTTAAATCAATCGAATCGTTTGCGGCTAGTGGCTTCACATAGCTATAGATGCATAGATTTAATATAACCCGGCGGAAAAATGTTTCACAATTTGAACCGTGCGAATATATTCCGCTTTAGTTGGCCAAATTTGTTTAAACGCTTACAAGAATAACAACGTGTTCTTGGCTTACACAAGTCTAAATAAGTGTTTGCATTCGAAAAATACAACGTAAATGATGGACGCTCTAAATAAACGGCAACAAATGCTGTTTGCTTCGTCTGTATCCTTTGAAGGAGGGATTTGTTTTTCTACAAAAGTAAGCCAAAAGAAAACGGACACAAACCTATTTGTTTAATTAAATTGCACATTGAATTATTCTATATCTAGCAGTGCACACGAATCTTAAAACAAGAAGAAGGAATCATAAGCATAAGAATAAGAATAAACCAGGAATATGAACGAAGAAGAGGGAAACAATCAACATCAACAAGAAATCTTCTTCGCTACTCCCCATCGTCAATCACAAAGTAAGCGGTGCGTACGGTGCTGCTGCTGCTTATTGCGCAAATTAGCTAGTAACTGTTCCCATACCAACAACACGTTATCTTATCATGTGTACTGAAACATAATAGTGTTTGTTGCTGCATCTTATGCCAATTGGATACGAGTAAAATACTTGAATTGTATGTGTGACTGAGTGAGTGATAAAAGAATGCACTTAGCCGATATCTTCTACTATCTCTAAATAGTAACACACACCTTGGAGTCATTACATACATATTTTATAGACAAAATGCATTACCTGTTGCAATGTGTTTCTTTTTCTAAAGCCCGTATCTTTTGTTCGCGTGGATAATGAAAATGGTTAACCAAAATGTTTCAGCATCTTAACAAACCTATAAAGAGGCCCCTTAAAAACGAGACATATTTACAATTACTTTCCACAACGCGACGCACAACAACGAAGGAAGGACTCGTATTGTGACAAATAAGAAGAAGAAAAACAGCCAGCTTCTACTAATCGCACTACGGCAACGATTGGCCTGTGTTGGGGTGTTTGTGTGTTTACAGCAGCAGCTTGCGCTTATTGTTTTGTTGCTGAATCTGTTGGGATGCGTTTAGCTTGCGGGCATCGTTTGCATCGGCACCGGTCGAGTCGGCACTGACGATCGTTGGTTCCGCACGCACGCTACCGAGCAGACTGATATCATCATTCAGGCCGCCCTTGGCGAACGTTTCGAGATTCATCTCGTAAAGTCCACCATCGTGCTGCTGCTGCTGCTGCTTGCCGACCAAATCGAACAGATCACGATCCACAATTACCTCACTGTTGAGTCCGTACCGTGCGAAATCCTTCTCCTCGTCGCTCTCCATCATCACCGTCGCATCGTGGATGCTTTTTTGCAGCGATGCCTGAAATTCGCGCACCTTCTGTTCGAACAGTTCGTTGTTACCATGGCTACTGCTGCTGTCCGGTGACATAGATCCCGCCTCCTGCTTGATGCGATTCTTGCTACCACCGTTCCACAGGTCGTCATCCACATCGTAATCGATCAGTGTGGTTGGCAGAAGCTTCGACCGCTTGGCCGATGGTGGCTCATTGCCTGACCGTCCATCTGCCTCGCTGAAGTAATCGTGCTCGTTCGCGATCAACGAGTTGGCGTTGAACGAGGACATGATCTCGTCAAAGTTAAGCTCCTCATCGCCGGCGTGCGGTGCCTGTTCCTTCGTGTCGAATAATAAAGCACGGCGGCTCTGCTGCACTACCTGCAGCTTATCGTTCGCCGGGTCCTGCATCAGCTCAGACATTTCAATCGAGTCCTGAATGTTTTGCTGGGTGGCCGTGTTGCCAAGCTTCAGGTTGGGCACGGCAACCAGGGCCATACTGATCAGCAGCACCATTAGGCAGGTGGCCGGTTGGGTCGTTTTGCTGGTACCCTTGGTCAAAAGCGACTGGATGCGCTTCATCTGGCTAACGAGGTCGTGATTTTGGCTCTGCAGAATCTTGATTCGTTTAACCAGATTCTGATTTTCCTCAGTGCATTGTTTGACCCTGAAACAGAAAAGCAAAAGGAATTTGTTAGTTACGAACACACACCCACACTACTACTGCGCAACCATCGTACCTTTCTTCCAGCCCATCGACGTATTCCTTCTTGCGCTTGCGCGAGTCTTGGGCGGATATTTTGTTCCGAATTTTCCGCCGGATACGCTTCAGCTCACGCTCCTCGTGCTTGGTCAGCGGGTAGCTGGTCGGCAGCGAGATACCTTCCTTCGCCAGCAGTCGCTTCTCTTCCGCCGTCAGCATCAGCTTCTGGTACGTGCCGTTCTGATTACGGCCCTTGCCAATCTCCTCCATATCGACATCGTCGTCATCTCCATCGTCACCGTCCGGCTCAACGTCCGAGTCGCTGATGATGTGCTTCTGCTGCCGCTCGACCTCCGCAATGACCGAGCTGCTCTGTTGCATAATGTCCTCGAACACGTAGCTTTCCGAGTCGGATGAGCTAGGACCGCCCGCATCCGACAGACCGTCGTCGAGCAGCAGCTGATCCTTGCTCAGCACTACGTTCTTCTGTATTAAGCCCTGCTTTGACTGTTGCAGCATGTTTGCCGCCGCCAGCTTGATGTTGGCGGACGACTTGCCCTTCATGTTGGTCGAATTAACGATCTTGATCGTGCGCAGATCCTGAATCGTTACCGGCACCAGTATCTGACGCCCGTTCTGTTGCGTCTGCTGCTGCATGCGAATGATTTTGCGCACACCGGGCACGTTGCTGCCGGATAGGCCGGTCGTAGTGCTCGAGGTGAGGACTACATTCTTGGGAATGATCGTGTTGCCGCCGGTGCCGTTACCACCCGTCGTCTTCACAGTTGCCGTCGAGTTCTTGAGCTGCAGGGTAACTTTCTTGTTGGTGGCCGTACCGGCAGTGGTGAGACCGTTGGCAACTGCCACAGTTTGTCCGTTCTTCATCGTGGCCATGCGGATAATCTTAAGCTCCTTACCGTTGCTGCTTACCAACTGCTGGGGTGTACCAGATACGATTGAGGTCGCGCTAATCCCACCGCCATTGGTGGATGCTAGCAGCCGCTTTGTCCCGTTACCAAGCAGTGACTTCATTCCTGACGTGTGATGGTAAACGGTGGCCGTTTTGTTCGTTGATGTTTTGCCCGGCAGCGCGTTCAGGACGGTTGACGATCCATTAGTAACGATCGCTGTTTTAGTGATCAGTTTTTCAGTACGAACGGGAACAGTGGTCGTCGCCGTTCGTTGACCTGTAACTATCGGTTGGGACAAAACCATCTGTGGTACAACCTGCTGCACCTGCTGAAGGTTGGCCGACAGTGCGGTTGTGACCGATGGATGCTGTTGCTGCTGCTGTTGAACGGATTTCATGAAGCGAGGAGGCGAGTTTTGTCCACCCCGCTCACTGATGGACGGACCGGGTGAAGACATACCCGGGCTGAGTGCTTCATATTCTGTGTTAGGGTCACTGTAAAGAAGAGAAATAAGTAGAGAAGATAGATATCAGTGGATTGTTTTACGACTGTTGTTCACACACGCTTGACACGATCGCGCCCGCTGTTCTATCGTGAGAGGTGAGGTGAGGTTCGTTTTCCCCCGTTATCGCAGAATGAATTCTTATCAATGTTACATTCAACCCCGACCACTCTTATCCCTCCTTTTCCTCCCCAAAATCTGCTATCAGCAGTTGCTTACAACCGATGGCCCTATTTTTGCCTTCCCTTGCATTGGTAGAACATTGAAGGACACCGGATCCTATATTTATCAGAACGATTTCTAATTTTGACACATTTTCGGTTTTCCTTACCGTTACAGCCCTCCGTTTTCAACAGTGCGCCAGGTACACATGACTTTGCTTTTGGGGAGCGAGTGTGAGAGCTGGTACGGGTAGCATGTTCAACTCTCTATGCCATGGTGTTGACCTGAATATCGACACCGTACATTGGTGCATTGGGACAATCGTAGCATCTGGTTGCGATGGTCTGTAGAATTTAAGCGTAGAGGAATGTTTGTACTTCCCCTGTGCGGTACGCTCATCAGAAGCAAGCACTCGGAGAGCATTAATTAGTAGCTCTAATAGAACTGCCAGCTGTACAATACATCTCACCAAACGTCTGGTAGAATAGTTTACGTCAGGCTCTAACTACGCACACACCAGCACAAATACGTGATGGTGTTATTCGTAGCGCATTATTTTTAATATGGCATCAGTATAGTGCATACATATGCTAGCCGTTTGCTGCACACAATTGCCAGCGAAAAACGACAGAAGAGATGCTCGCGACCAGTGACAAAAAGGCAAAGTGAAAAAGTGATGAGATACTGTATTTATCACACCAGCAGCTTCGTTCAGCCATACAATGGACCATGCTGTAGTGAGCTTAGCTAATTCTATTCAGACAAGAAGAAGGCCCTCAACACAGAGAAGGTCGTTAATTTTGGCCTAACCTGAAACCGAGCAGGCTATTTCTCTTCTAACATGTTTTGTCTCAGCATAAGATACGTAAAATTGTCTATAAAGTAATTTCAAAATTACTTTTTTTGGTACGATCGAAAGTGATCTTGTGACCATCCGTCCTTTCGCCACTGCAGCGTTGTCGCCGCGAGTAACTTTCAACTGCTGGATACTTCTCCACACCATGTGGCAACAAAGAGACAACGTATGTGATTGTGGTTTGTGCCAGTTCGAACAACCTTTCACTTTGTAGCCGGCTTGACGATGTGGAACATGTAGTGCAAAAAAGACAAAACACTATACACTGGAGCGACTGGTGCAATCTAATACGAAAATCTTGTGTTTTTCTAGACGATGTCGCCTCAGAACGTTTGCACTTACAGGTCAAGATGATCGCTGGACAGTCCGCTGTCGGATGCGCCCGAAGAGATGATCTCCTGTTCCGTCGGGCTGCCCGGGTCCAGCACGTTTAGCATGCCAAAGTCTACGTTCATCAGTTCGGGCTTGATGGTTGGCGAGTCCTGCATGCGCACGCCGTAACCTTCGTCGAAGTACCCGTCCAGTGAGGCACTGCTGCTACTGCTACCACCGTCGGTCGTGCTCGGGAATCCGTGGAAATCTTGATCGGAGGAGGCATGGGACGATAGTGGGGACGTGACCTGCTGCTCGCCCAGATACGTGTCCGTCGAGTAGCTGTAGTTGAGCTGCCGCATGATGTCGTCCAGCTCGTCCGCTCCTCCGGGGGTGGTAGAAGGCGGCGCGCTGAACAGCATCGTGTCGTCCATCTTCAGCAAGCTGTTCATAAAATCTTCCTCCGGCCAGTCATCCTGCTGTAAGTTGGGAGAAAAAGGAAGAAAAGAACAAACAAAAGGCATCAAAATGGTGTTACTTAGACCTGTTACCATAGAAGCCCTGTCTGTGTAGCTTTTCGTAGAACTATTCAACAGGGCTTTTCACCGTTACGCAAATCCAAACGAAGAAACCCTTCAAGAACAAAGAGCAGGAGATGATTGCAAGCAAAATTGTTCGGTGTCAAACATATATTAAATTATACATTACCTCACACATTGCTGTGCGAGTTTGGTGGCTTAGCTTCCTTCAATCACCCACCAGCGTGACGTCAAGGTGTTTGTATTATTTCATACATTACGCAAAGATTTTTTCCCACCCGTACTACAAATTAAGCACGTGAGTGTACTGACACGTTTTTCAAGCTGCTAATATTGATTCGGAGGGGCAATTTGATTTCGTTCGGAATTTCATTCTAACTCCTCTAACAGAAGAAATGTCGAGGCCATCCTCTTAACAGAAACTGGTTTGCACGAGCCGTTTTAACTGCAGTCCCAAACCAGATCAACGTCAGACAAACGACTTCCTTTCAGTTCAACTATCATTTCTATCAATTCCCTTTTTCGTCCATCTGTAAAATCTGTACAAACGTTCGCCGGTTTAAAATGCATTCATGTAACAACTTTCACCCGAGGCTTAAAACGCACACTTAAAAGAGAGTGGCATCCACCAAGTACGGGGAAGCAAAGAAGTAACAATGGCACAGTCAGTGCAAAAAACGAAATTCAAACGTTTAAAGAAAAGAAAAACGGACCAGTTTCGTTCGCTCGACAAAACTGATTACGCAAAATACGCTCAACAATTCGCTATCCTGCTGCCTGCGCCTTTCAGAGGCCCTGAGCGAAAGGACACGTTTTATGACTCTTTGAACTTTCAGTGGAGTGAGGGCCTTTGGTGAATTCCAGTCGGCCAGCCAGCGATTAATGTAGCGAAAGGAACCGGTTTGGGTGGTAAAGAGTTCGCGTAAGAAAATAAGAGCATAAGAGCACGTGACCGGTATTTTGGGGCACTTTAAAAAAATCCCCAGACCTTTACCGGCGAGTTTCAAAATAATCAACAGTGTGAGTAAATTAAATGATTAACGTTTCATACATAAACTCAGACGACAGGCTGATTATTCAAATTATTTCCAATGTATTCACCGTACCGAAAGCTTTTAAGGTCAGCATGCTTGGATGACTTAGTCCGGAAAGAAATATAAATCATTTTTTAAATAATTAAAAAAAAGTCCACAAGAAGTAAGTCCATTAAATCATGTCTCTTCGAACATTTCCACAGTTGCCAAACTCAATTCAATCTATGCTGTCCGAACAAAACCCAGCAAATGTAGTCAATGAACGAGCAGAGAATACAAAACGACTACAAATGGGCGTAAAAGAATTCCAAAAACCGTTACCACCACGACTCCGATGCCTTTTCTCCGTGCTAGGAAGAACCAAAAAGAAAAGCTTCTAATGGGGTGTGGGGGTACCCCACGGTTGTACCGTTCGACCGTTGCTTACACACTCTCTCTCTCTCTCTC